>JAGDQP010019861.1:0-34204 GCA_022664845.1 Lepisma saccharinum | reverse complement strand
ATGACATACATGCAGATGTAACTTCTGAACTTAATCATCTTGCCAGCTGTTAATAGAATAAATTCTGATCTAGAAAATATACATGTTTGGTCAGAACGCAATGGTCTGGCGCTGAATTCTAGCAAATCTTAATACATAATAATAGGGTCCCCAAATATGGTAGCGAAAATCAACAGTCTAGGTTCGTATGTTCCGAAAGTTCAAATAAGGAACGAGGAAATTAAAAGAGAAAATAAACAAAAGTCTAGGTATTATTCTCGATGAAACATTATCATGGTCGGAACATGTAAAACAAAAATGCAAGCAAGTGCATAGAAAAATGCACTCAGTCAACCTTTTGAAAAACTTTCTTCCTTAACGTATTAGAATCACGCTGGTACAGTCTCTCTTATTCCCGCTCTTCGATTACTGTTATATAGTGTATAACGATTTGTCTGTTACTCTAGCAAATAGATTGCAAAAAATGCAAAATCATCACGGTCAGTACGACAAAAATTAATCATCTGCTTGGGTCATACTTCAACTTTAGCAACCGTAAAATAAAGCGATTTTTTATTTCTTTCGTGACCTCATTTTTGCTTGTTACGTATGCTTCCAGTATTTAAACCTGTTTATTTTCTCTATGATGTCATCCGTAATTATCTTTTCATTTCTGTTATTTCCTGTGTTTCGGCTCATTATCATGTATTTTGTTTTATCTATGTTTAGCTATAGACCTATCTCATCACACTCTTATACTAAGACATCGGTGTTACTTTCTAGTGCATCTATATCGTCCCCTATTAAATCTACATCATCCGCGTAAGCAAACGGTTGTTTCAAACCATTCAATGTTAGTCTCTTTTTATCTTCTTTTATTTTCTGAATCGCATATTTTAACACAAAGTTAAACAGTAATGGTGACAAGGCATCACCTTGTTTCAATCTGTTGCGAATCGCGAAACTATCTGGCATATTACTACCTATGCCAGCTTACTTTCTTAAAATTATCTTTGTTTTCAAATTGCTTCCACTCTTTTAGTCATACAAGCACCAAACTGGGCATATAGTCTGCTTCCCAGGAACCCCTAACTTTATGTATAACTTTTCTAACGTATTTCATTCATGCAAATATTTTTTGAAAGTAGAAAACACGAAAAGGTAAAGCTCGTTTAAAATTAAAATAAAAGAAAATGAAAAAGCTTTTTAAAGACATCCTGTGTTAAACAATTCGTACTTAAAAATAAAAGAAAAAAATAATTTTGTTTATGCATTACTAAAATGCAATGTAGTGCATTTTGTTTATGCACTACATTGGGCGCGCCAATTGAAGAATTTATAAAGTGACTGTGTATGAGAGCGCTCACATGTTATTCTTTTTAGTTATGCATAAACAAAATTATATTTTACTTTTTAGTACGAATTGTTTTAATAAAATGTCTTTAAAAAGCCTTTTTATTTTTATTTTTCTCAAGCTGTTTTGTGAACCAAATACTAAAGTGTTCGGCAACCAGCAAAATCCTATATCATTGCTGGTTAGTATTTATTTTAGAATAAAGAAGTCTGTATTAAAAGAAATATTAATATACGCTTTTAAAACATTTAAATATATAGATTCATATGAAAGTAACAACGAAATATTGTATTGTCACTCAATTCTGTGCAAAATTTCATCATTCTATGACGTCGGCAAATTAGTTAAATTAACTCTGCAAGAATTGATGACACCATGAACCATTGTTAACTAAAGAAAATAATATAACAAGTTTAGGTGGTCGGATTTCGATCCAGGCTCCACTAGCGCACTGTTCAGATGCTCTCGCCACTTAGCTAGGAAGGCAGTTGGCACTTATGGCTTTCCGAGTGATATTTATCCCCAGGATTTTACTGCGAAGGAGTTTAATTATTAACATGTTGTTGATTTTACCACGAGTAATGTTTCGTGAAACAAAAAAAGGAGAGATACGTTTACTACAGTGTAAAGATTTATACCCAACCTAATTCCTCTTTCTACCAATGCAATCCTTGTCTCCCTCGATCCAACCAGTGAACTGTTTACTGTTTGCAGTGTAAAAGCAATATAAACACTCAAAATGGTGCGGCGTTCAGTGATAATCAAGTAACGCTACTCCTGTTATTGAATTATAGAATATTTAACCAAGGCTTAAACTTCATCCACAAAAGTCCGTCAACTCAGTATTGCTATTTTAACTGACATTTCGATCAGAAAATGACTTAATTTTAAGCGTAAAATAAACTGAACGTTCACTGACAAAACACTTGGGCTAGTTTCAACCCATTTTCAGTTAACGTTTAGCTATTTTAAAGAAAATGTTAAACTTAAAAATAGAGTTAAGGTTACCAATCTTTTCACTAAAGGGCTTATACTATATCCACATTTAAAAGTAAATACAACAAAACGTTCATTTTCGACTTTTATTTCTCCACAAAGCGGAGTAACATTCATTTCCTGTTTCCACTTTTTAGAATGTAACTTTCGCAACCATAACTTTCTCACTCAAGTATTACCGGCAGAATAACCGTTCTGAATATTTTCAGATTTAAATTTCGTGATACTAATCGTGAGTTTAGGAGTTTCTGAACAGAACAATACCATTCCTAAACAACTTTTTATTTCTTCCGCCACTTCATTTTGCTTATTACATGCGCTCGCAAGTATTCAAATTAGATTAGTTTCTAAATGGTCTCATTCTTGTGTTTTTATTTCCGTTATCCTTTGTGTTCCAGCTTGTTATCATGTAATTGGTTTCTCTCTCTCTTCACTTGTAGACCTATCTCATAGCAAGCTTCTACTCAGACATCAGCGTGACTTTGTAGTGTATCTATATCGTCTCCTATTAACTCCACAATATTAGCGTATAAAACAGTCGCTCAAGTCATTCAGTTGTAAACACACAACAATCCTGGCTGGGAATAGCCAGAAACTTTAAACACAAAAACCCCTTCCAGAAATAGAAATAGGGTCGCCAGGAGCCTAGAATACCCACACAACACATCCGACTAAACTCTAGCTCCAAAAAGTTTCTACACCCCAGACGAGCGATGCAGAAATTTCTTCCAGATTTAGGATTATCTGGGGAAGAATATTCCAGATCCTTGGTCGCTGCTAAAAGACAGTAAAGCTGAACGAGGGAGGAAATACCGATAAGACGACACCTCCAATCTTTTTAATTAGATCGTCGGTTCATCTTCTGAAGTACCAGCTGGTTCGGATTAGCGATAGTCAAAGAAAGAAAACGAAAATCTGTACTTGGGAATGATTTCATATGATTATACGCATAACAATTCATGTGTGACTCAATCTGCATCTTTTATCACTTTGAAGTAATTACTACAGGGTAGCAAAATACCATGTCTTACCTTTACCTTAGTATGGCCCACACCTGTAGTCTGGAATAGCAATTCCTGAAATAAAAACGACGAACACAACGAACGGCAGTCAATACCTAACCTAAACGTCGTGTCATTATCTAACGCAAATGCAAATAATGTATTAACATATATCACATAATGGAGTTACTTCATATAGCGTAACGCTGTACCTGCAGAATTCAATATATAGTTCATTTCCCAAGTTTTCACATCACAGCTGGTGAAATAATCCTACCACTCGCCTACAGAGTAATGAACCAAACCTAATCTAATTAAAATACATCTCTCAAAACGCTAGGATAACCGAAGTAGAGAATAAATTAGTATAAATTGCTTTCAAAGCTTACTTAATTATTGATAACGTAGTTTAATTTAAATGAATATCATGGTAAACGTTAATCAATTTCAATCACTGCACAACACAAACAATATCACACACTGTATATGGTTACTCAACTAATACCTTAAGTAATACCTAGTTAACTGAGAGGTTATATTGACTAAGTTCTTTGAAAAGAAACTAAAAATGTTTGGGGAAATATAAAGATTTAAAAATTCAATTTATTTATCTGATTTTACTCAATATTCGCTTTCGAAGTATGACATTATAACCAGAAGTTGAAGTAATAATTTCGTTAAGATTTAAACAGAATAAAGCTTGTGTTGTAAAAATAAAATACATTCGTATCTTCTATCTTTTACACATAAGAGAAAACGAAAGTTGGTATCGCAGATAAAAATATTCATAATTTTTATAATAATCAATAATTCTTGTTAAATTTTCACGATATAGTACAGAAACATTAGTATTTAATTGTGAAAAGGTTTTATCACATTACATCTTACAGAAATTTAGTTATTACATAAAACATACCTTGAAGAAAGAGACCAGTTCGCTTTAAAGCAGGCGTGACGTCATGACAGCTGAATACTACGTTATACAAATTAACCTTTGAGTAAATATTGGAATACGCAATAATAATGTTACAAATATGACAATTGAACGGAGAATAGTGCCTGCAGTTGAAACCAATATTAATTAATTAATTCGAAGTTTTAAATTTACAATTAAAGTCCAGAATTATCAAGAACTGCATGTATAAATGGTCGAACAAACATTGTGGTTGATTTGACTAATTGAGGTGGTGCATGGTAGCTGTTAACATGGCTAACCGGGGTTTTTAAATAGAATGGAAAACTGGAAGACTAAAAGTTGGAAACTGATGACTAGAATCGAAAGACCCGATACTTAAAACGTAGGAATTCTGCTAATAGTGGCCCCGTACTGAATTTAGCAAATATTACCCATGTTGATAAATAATCTTTAGAACCAAAATAATTACTTTATTGAAGTGAAAATTTGGAAATAAATTTAATGACTTGTTATCACTTGTATGAATTTTATTCCCTTCACAACTATGAATATAATCCACCGCAATAGATGAATAACTGTCGAAATATCCTTCAGCTTAGCAAATATTTCATATATATTTACCTATTTGTAGTTTAGGGTTCAGGAGATACAAAAAAGCCCACACATCTATCCTTCGGGTCGGTGAAATTAGAACTACTACTAACATGGAGGGGAGATCAGTTCTCCCATCAACAGGAGAATAATGCTTATTGACACCAATCAGCAATAAACACAGAGCCAAGCATTGACTAGGATCCAATCAAAATTAGGCACTAACTTCAAGTCAATGATGCTTCGTGACTAACTAAACCTGAAAAGATACAGACATAAAACAAAAGCAAAAAAATAAAACGAAACACGCCCAAAGCGTGACTAAAGCCAAACAAAGAGAAAAATATAAGGAGAGCACGAAAGGAAACAGAACGTTACAAAGAAATAAAAGGGGAAGAAAAATATAAATGGAACAGCAAACTAGATTGTTACACAGTTTTAGTCTTTTCTGTCCTTTTTGAATCTCATATTCATTTGAATCTCATATTCTAATGCAAAGTTTAAGAGTAGTGGTGACAAGTCACACTCTGTTTCATTCCGCTGCGAATCTTGAAAATATCGGATATCTATTCGTACTCTGCTTATAAGGTCGCTGGGACACACACGTGTTAGCTGAACAAGTTTATTATGAATTGCATATTCTACCTTGATATTGTAGAGTTTTCCTCTTTAGAGAAAATAATTTGTTTTTGTGAAATCGATGAACAATTGGTGAATCGTCTTATTGACTTCCCATTTGTTGTCTAACCGTTGTCTCAAGATGGAAATCTGATTCTTTCTAAATCCACATTGATAATTTTAAATGACTTCATCTATATATACGCTTAGACGTGTTAGGAGAATATTGCTGAACACATTCTAACATGTTGGGAATAAACTTGTTTATGTACATCTGGGAAATTCGTAGAATTGAATGTTGTAAGAGAAAATTCCGACAATTTCGGGACATATTGAGAAGATTCGAGGGGTTAGGTAAAGTAAACTTACATAGAAGCAGAATTACATTACTTCCTTATGGAAGCAGATTGTCTAAATGAAATGAGAACCTCGAGATCTTATTGTAAAGTTAAATTAAAACTTATTGCTTAAGTTAAATTAATACCACGCCCATACATTTAATTAAGATTACCAATTTAGTAATAGCCCTTGATAATATTGATCCTGACATATTCTTTAGAATGTACACAATTCACATCGATTTCATAACGACAACAGAATATGTCAATTGGAGGGATCAACGGAGCGTAGTATTTAAATTGCCACCTTTAGAGTTATTAATGGATAGAAGTCTCATCAGGTCAGGTTTTGTTATATTGGAAAGTCTTTTCAATTTTACATAAAAAGTTCTCTTGTCTTTTATATATCTAGTCAGCACGTTCTGTTGTATCATTCCATTGCTAACGGATTCTAGTCTGAAGATATTGAGTTACAATAATGTATCTGGATTCAGCTTTCAGCTACCTACAGACGGTGTCAAAACTAGTTGGTCTTACACCTATTGCATCTCAATATTTTTCTATCACGACTATCTGTAGTGTCATTATCTTATTAACTACCAATATTTCTCTTACCACTTTGAAATCTTACTCTATTACTGACAGAACAGTGTCTGCCATATTTGAGAAATTTCTTAATATCAGTCCAATAGTGTTTACATTTGCTGGATCATTTTTTTTCAATTTAAAATCTTATAAAATTAGCTTTCTTATTCTGGAAGGACTTTCGAGTTCAAGAAATCGTTTCCTTTGTAATATCATCAGTTATCAGGAGAACGTGAGGAAGATAATTTTCATTTCTACAAGTTTTATTATTCTTAGCTCAATAACTATTGTAAGTTTGTACTTGTATTTTGTTGCTGAAGACAAAATCATATTTACCTATGTAGTCATATGCTTTGGTTTCCTTAATACGCAACAATTTCTTGTTGAAATTTGGTTTGCAAGCATATCTCGCATAATGAGAGAATATTTCAGATTTATTAATGTTGAAATTTCAGGCATTAAATTTAAACTGGATAATTTCAGAATTTCTGTACCTCGTATAACAGGAAACAAGTGCAAAAAGATTTACGACTTAAGGGAACTACATGGAAATTTAACCGAACTCCTGAACACATTCAATCAATCTTACGGCTTCCCAATGCTAGCCCATATGTTAGATATTATGTTGTCACTTATGTTTGCCTTCTATAACATAATTGGATTAGTAAGTGGCAATTCCTCCGTTTCAAAGAACCTTGGAAGAGTTGTTACTGAGACGACAATTTTAATTTGGGTATGTGGAAGAGCTGGAAACCTTGTTTGGTCATCATCTGCTACTTGTGAAGAGGTAAGGGTATTCATGTAATATTAATATTATTATTCCCTTCAGTGTATTTAAGAAGGTATGTTTTTCGGTATATACCTGCGAATTCGATTGTATTTTCCGAAAATATATGTTATGAGAAAACATAGATAGATTTAGGTAGGTACTGAAACAATTGAATTCAACCCGCTTTACTGTTTCACCATTGTTAATTTTTAAGAGTTGACTACTTTGCTGATTTCGACTGTTCCATCGCGAGTAGCACTTCAGACAGCTGTTGTAATTTCAATTACTAGATGCGGATTACGAGTAATAATACTTGGCATTATGATCTAATCTTTGTAAATAGGTTCAAGAGATGTGTTATTGTGTCTAATGAAGAAGTATTACTAAAATCTTTTGGTGTCAGACGTTGAGAGTTGAAAGATCAATGGAAATTTTATTAAAGTTAATAATTCGATAGTTATATTTTCGTGTATTGATGGTACTACTTTTCTTTGGCAGTTTACAGACTCATAGTGACGGGCATTTTAATGATGCCAATGCATGGCATTAACAGTATGAAAGGAGATTGAACTCTTCGTCATGTCTTTATTTAGGTCCATGGTCCAAAGTGTTTTTTTTAAATAACTATTTTCGACGGTAAAATGGGAGAGAGCAGAATTAAGTTCGTTTCTTTTAAATTATGAAAATTTTAATACAAACTATAAAATCCTCAGGCTTAAAACTACTAAAGCTAGTTACTTATTTGTTCATAAATTTAGTAGCCTTCTAGATGAAATAAAAGTGACACGTTCCATTTTGTATGTAAATGGAATCTTTGGTTCCGTTTGTACGTAGTGGGCTGATAAACAACACAGGAGTAATGGCTAGTGGACATTTTTATTATTATATTTGTGATGGAATAGTTTTTTATTTTATTCCTTAAACACTCGAGAAGGATATACAAAGTAATTTATATTCCTAAGATTGAATATCTGGTAAAAATGTTGGAACTATCCTTGTGCTTTAAAATTTATGGATTCTAGATTCACTCACTTGTGTAGAAATGTTCATTCTATAAAAATAATTTTGAAATGATGCCTGCCAAAATTCCTTCTTCACTTGGAAGTTGGGATAAATATGTAGAATTGATCACGTGTTGCAAGTTTAAAATGAACGACCGTGCCGAAATATTTGAATGCAAGTATTTTAATAGTTTAAGTTTTGTTTTCACATTATGTTATTGATATTGTACCATATTTTGAGCGATATATCTTCATGATCATTGCATAATTTTAACTTCGCAATGTGAAAATATTGTTGGTTGGATTTCCCCAATGGACGTCCATGTAGATATTAATAGATGAGAGGGTAAGATATGAGTAGTTTGTTTAAGAATACTATGATTAAGAACTCTTAAAATCATTTGAAGTGTTTTTAGAACTTCGAATGCGTAACGCTGTCAAGCCTCACGACTTAGTTGGTTATTCATAGATCCTGGTATAACATTATTTAGTGATTCATAGTTCACGAGACGCACTTATCTTGCAAAAACTTCCACAACAACCTGCAGAATTGTGATCATCCTTGAAATAGCTATCAATAGAGCAGAAGATTTATAGCTTGCATTTTTCAGGTTTGTAGCAATAATTTTTAAAGATTTCGCCTTTTGTCACACGAAAATGTGACGATTTTAGCCGTTTATAGCATTAAATTCAGTCGTGCTGTGCGGACGCTTGTTGTTGAGTCTCCAGAGTGCAGTGAAGCGTAACGTTGAAAATGGTTGTTTCTCTCACGGTTTGGCTTGTTAGAATAAGCATGTTCTCGTGCTTTTCGGTGAAAAGTAAGAAAGCAGAAACGACTCGTGATTCTTCTACGTACAAAGCAACGTTTTCGTACGGTTTTGTAATATTAACTATTCTTTTAATATCATGTGTAGATCCCAACCCGGGCCCGTGCCCTAGTTCAGATGCGGTTGACATGAATTACTTAGTGCAATAAATACGTAGTTTGAAGGAGACCATAACGAGTGAACTTAAAGAAGTAAGGGAAGTGTTGAACAAGTTAGGCAATCGAATTGAATCAGTTGAAAATCAAGTTCAAAGCGTGTGCAAAGATGTTGGTGAACTCCAAAGCTACACCGAGTGGTTAGAGAAGAAGATGGACGATCTGGGAAATAGATCAAGAAGGCAAGATGTTGTAGTGTATGGTTTAGAGGAAACAGGTCAAGAAACGTGGGCTGAAACTGAAGACAAGGTCCGCGAGTTATTTGAAAACAAACTGAAAGTGAGAATTGACAGTGACGACATTCAAAGAGAACACAGGATAAACGCCAAGAAAGGAAAAAGACCGATAGTTTGTAAGCTATTGAAGGACAAAAAAAAAGGATAGAAATTCTTAAAAATAGACAGTTACTACGTGGTACCAACGTATTCATAGAGGAGGACTTTTCCGTAGCTGTTCGTAGCGAAAGAAATCGACTGAAGGAACACATGATGGAGGCCAAAAGAAGAGGTTTCAGTGCTCATCTCCAATACAAATGTTTAGTGATAAACAAGAGGAAATACAGTATATGGGACTTCGAAACAGGAAACAATCCTTTAGTGATTGACGGCTCGACAACAATAAAAAATTAAGGTAATGTGACCATCAATAGTGACAACCCGGTTTTGATCACTCCAGCTGTAACAGCGTCCGGCCAGGAAAAAACTAATAGCCCTCAGCCTAATCTCACAGATAACAGCATTCCATCACTACAATTGTGTGTGCAAGAAACAGGTGATTGTGCTGGTGTTAGTAATAGAAGTGTTCTCAGTGACTCCGCTAAAAATAACCCTGGAACCACGTCAAGGAAAAGCTTAAGGTTGCTGAGTTCTCAACTTCAGTGGAAGAAGGGGAAGGTGGCCTCGTGTTGACAACCAATAAATGTGGACTATCAAGCAGGTAAGAATGCACCTGACATTTCTGAAGAAACAACAAAAGAGAAAATGAACGCAAATGTTTTTAAAGGTTCTTTTACTTTAGATGTTCTTTTCCAGAATATCAATGGTGCTAGGACCAAAACAAAAGAAATATATTGTAATATTCTGGCAGGTAATTATAATGTAACAGCTTTGTTTGAAACATGGTTGTCAGATTCTCACAATGACTGTGGACTCTTTGATGATCGTTATATACGATATTCAGGAAAGACAGGAATACATAATTTCGTTGGGGAGGGGGTGTTATTCTAGCAATTCAAAAAAATACAGTGTTTTTCAAATGGAGAGCATAGAATATGATCTTGACTGCGTTCTCGTCAAGATGAGAAATGAAGCCTACAGAAACTTAGGATTAATTGTCAGATTAGGAAAGGATTTTAATAATCCGCAGGTTCTTAAATTACTGTATTTTAATTATGTCAGATCTAAATTGGAATACGCATCTGTAATATGGAATCCACAATGCAGTAAATATTCTAGGACCATTGAGGGAATTCAATCATTTTTTTTAGATCCTTAGCGTACAAACAAACAGATTTTTATCCAAAATTTGATTCATCGTCGCTACTGGCAGTCAACTTTGAACTTCTGACCTTGGAGAAAAATAAGAATTATTAATGATATTGTATTTCTTTCTAAAATATTTAATAATGAAGCTGATTGTACAGACTTAACCGCAGCTATTTGATAAAAGTTTCCTCACTTAGAACTCGTATGCGAAACAATGAGTTTTTCTTCTGTCACAAGGCCAGAACAAATTCTATGTTAAAGTCTCTCATATGGCGAACTTGTACTGCTTATAATAAGTACTTGGAAACAGATAACGAAATAGATATCACCAATAGGACAAAAACAGTTATACGCTCTAGACTGATTCAATATATGTCAATATACTAACTGAAACTTTATTTTGTGGTAACTATATTAATGTTTTGTTCTGCTTTATGCAACGGAGAAATTATTGGGAAAATTAGGTTAATGTCTTTGTCTGTGTTATTGGGTTTGTACATTTTTTCTCTCTATCTTGCGGAAACTATTACGATGACTGTTTTGTTCTATGTGATTCGGTTTGTAAAGTTTTTTTTTTGTTATGTGTACAACTTGTATTATTTAATTATGCAATGGAAGACTTTAATTAGGCATTAGTCTGTTGTTTTCCAAATAAATAAATAGATAAATAAAAACTTTTTCAAAACAAAAATCAGAATATGTCTGTAACAAAAATAGCAATTAAAAGGTTTATCCGAATAAAAATCTTACCTTTATACATTAAACTACTTGATTGCTTTATAAATTGCATACAGTCAGCTGGTGCACTCTGAACACACGCATTTAAAAACCGCCAATAATAAGTAAGAAAACGTTTCATATGTTAAGAAAAATAAAATAGAATAAAAAAAAACACAGTACAATCTACCTCTGAACCGCGACTTCATATTATTTAAAGTTTGGATGAAAAAGTCGAAAAGCAAAAACATGTATATATTTTCCACCTAAGACTTTATCGTTAATTTTTCGCAAAATTTGTACATTTTTCAATTTATCGCTAGTATGGGTTAATTTCGCCTAAATTTGCCGAAATTATTTCACATTTTCGTCATTTATATAATCTAATTCGTATAGATATGAAATAGTACATATATACATTGTATTGTATTTCGTATTTATCGTTAATGCGACAGAAGTTCGGCCCTAGCTATCAATCTTCGTCTGTTGTTATATAATATATGCCGAATACGTACAAGTATGGGAATGCTACGCCTACATCTATCTTCATCCATGTTGCTTTTTGGCTTATTCAATTCGCATCAAACTACCTTGACTTCTCATTACTCACTCACATTACGCGCGGATGGTTTTCAGATGTTTCCAGACTTGGGTGACATCTGTGGTTAAAATTTTAAACACTTATTTAATTCGGATAAGTGTGCATAACGAAAGTGAACGGGACGTAGCATAACGGAATGGAACGGAGGACCATTGAATTTGGAAACGGGGATAGATACCTCAAGGCCATAAATAAAATTCAGCTTAATAATAGGAGAATGCCTTTGTTACAACAGAGAGTGCAATCGACTCACTTATTAAAAGTAATCTATTTCTTAATTATATTTCTCCTCTTTTAATTGCTTATTAATTTTATTTCAACAATTATTATTAGCCACATACTCACTGATTCACTGACTGACTGATTGATCGTCAATATTCACAGGCCAAACTACTGGAGCTAGAAACACAAAATTTGGTGCGTAGGTGTAGGACCATGAGTAGGTAAAGGAAAAATATCCGACGTTTTGAAAAAGTCGCCATCTTGCATCCAAAATGACCGCCAAACCCATAATTATGTAGAATACACAACCTAAACGACTCCAGCTATAAACATCAAATTTGGAATGAAGGTATATTATCCCCAGTAGGTTACTAAAATATTACACAATGTATACAAAGACATCTTGGATCCAAAAATCCATTTTCCACACCGTTTGAGCTAGAGACACGAAATTTGGCACAAAGGTGTATTATGACGAGTAGTTTAGGAAAATATTACAACATTATGGAAAAGTCCACATCTTGGATTCAAAATGGCCACCCAAATACCTATTTTCCACACCGTTTGAACTATAAATGAATTTTTTTAAATGAAGGTGTGCCATCACAAGTCGGTCACGACAATATAAAAAATGTTTAAAAAATCGTCAACTTGGATAAAAAATGGCTGCCCCAAAACCCAATTTCCAAACCATTGAAGCTAGAGAAACAAAATTTTGTATGGAGGTACATGGCCAAGAGTAGGTTACAATAAATGGGGCAAACCTCACCTTTGGGGTGCAGCCCGCTCGTGGGAGGGTGAAGATCGACACTCTGGCGGTGTAGTCCGCCAGAGAGAATCCGGTTACGATTACGATAAAGGGGGGCGCAGCCCCTAAAAAAACAAGTTGGGGCAACAAAGCAAAGCGAGTATATATATATATATATATATATATATATATATATAATCTCTCACATATTCAGCCACGAATCCATTACATTGCATTGATATCTTTTCATGGACATGACCTTTAATTTGATGAAAGGCATTTCATTTTGTAGAAGTCTTGTTTATCTTTCAAGAATTTCTAAGGATAGTTTCTTATAAAATCCATTAATTTAGTCTAGACTAATTATTTACTTAAAATGGACTTTAGGAAATTGCTTCAGACACGCCTTATAAATAAAAAAATAATATCGACTTTCTGTCAACAAATAAATTAGGTCTAGCACACCATCTTTCGTTGCTGTCTTTTGGAGGTAGGTATTTAACGAGATATGGATTAGATAAGAAGTTTTAAGTTACCTTGGAAATTTAATTTACCTTAAAAGCGTTTTTATTATAATTCTTAGATTCTGTCTGACATGATAAAACACCAGATGTATTGAGAATAGAATCTAGTACCAAGATATTGCGTGACAGTCATGCTCTTAATATCAGCATTCAATTGCCTACAGTCTGTCTCCAAACTAGTGGGTCTTACACCTGTTTCATCCCAATATTTGTCTATTTCGACAATCTTTAGCTTCTGTATTTTATTAGTTTCCAATATTTCACTTATCACCTTGAAGTGTTACTGTATTACTGATATTATAACAGTGTTCGCCATATTTGAGAACTTCCTTGATATCAGTCCAGTAATGTTTACTTTCATTGGATCTCTTTTCTTCAATTTTAAATCTTATACAGTTAATTTTCTTATCCTTGAAAAGCTTTCACGTATAACAAATCGTTTCGATTGTGACATCACAAGCTATCAGCAGAAAGTAAGGAAACGACTTTCCATTTGTATAAGTGTTGCCATTCTTCCTGTAATCTTTCATTTTACTTTAAGCTGGTATTTTGTTGCTGAAAAAGGAACTGTATTTTGTTTTACGGTCCTAACTTTCGGTTTCTTTTATCTTCATCAAATATTCATTGATCTCTGGTTCATAAATATATCTAGAATAATAATGGAACATTTTGTGATTCTTAACATGAATGTTTCAGACATCCAAAACCAATTGGAAATCCTAGTGTATTCTACGCTTCATCGAACAGAGAAAAATTGCAAACGAATTTCAGACTTAAGAGAGACACACTTATATTTGACCGAAGTACTGAAGACGTTCAATGACGCTTATGAATTACCAATGGTAACTCACTTGCTGGATATACTATTTTCGACTATGTTTGGCTTCTATAGAATAATCTAAGGCATCAGTGGCACTTCATCTTACTACAAAGTACTTCAACGGTCTCCTGGCGAAACTATAGGAATAATTTGGAGTGCAAGAGCCATATTCCTCGTTTCTTCATCATCTGCCATTTGCGAGGAGTTACTATTATATATTTAAAATTACAAGTATTGTTATGGATGTTAAAAGTGTTTAAGTGGATCGTCTTATTAAAAATCACGTTTCAAGAAGACAATAGTAAAGCCTAAAGGCGTAAAGGCTTAATTTATAAAATATCTTAATCCATTTTTATATTTGAGTTTACAATAACTATCCGATACGAGAAATTATTATTACGTTTGAGTACCAGAGGAAGCCGTTATTGTTGAGTACTACATGAAATGTGATGTGTATTGAAACGTAATATCACGTTGATGACCTGTAAGCCAATAACAACAAAATGTATTCATCTTGGGCGCTAGTATATGATAACGAAAGTTATCCCTAAACTTGCATGTCATGTGGTTTTACTTTTTGATCCATGTTGCAGTAACTTGACCTCGGCAACTTACAAGAGTTTCTTTGACTCGCATAGGCTAACTGTTTGACATACACAAATAGGAATATTGCTATTGAACGAGTTTCTCGAAAAGGGACTAAAATAGAAAATTCCACAACACTGCAAAGTATGTTGTATTAGATAGAGACTGATTGGTACACGAATTGTAGATGACCAACTACCACAATTTGCAAGATCTTTGTCGTAGATATATCGCACACGGGAGCATTTTAATTTTAGTGTCGAATTGCGCTGCAGATATATAAGATATATTCTTGAGAAATCAGTCGAAATTTATTGTATGAGGACATAATTCAGTGCAGGACATCAGACTAGTATAAGAACGGTAATACATATAGTCTGATGAATGTGTATTGTTAGAGCATCAGTAGAAAACTGAGGAGTGTATGAGAAGTACTTTGAATATCTACCGTCATGTTGGTTTTGTGCGAATAAATACACGTTTTTGGTAGAGGGTTTTACAGAAAATATGTACCTAGTGAATGATGTTTATATGTTTACAGTAGCAATGTTATATGACATTTATAGGATATACAATAATACTAATATCAATCTAAGAAAAAGGAACTTATATCGATACTAGCCTCCTGTTTTGGTAACATTTTGCTTGTAACTCTGAGCTACTTTCCGTATCTACGTGGTAAAATAACTAGAACACCGTACTGGCAACTGATGAGACTATGACTCTCGGTCACGGCGTCGGTCAATTTTTCAACCGCGACTAGTTCTTTATTTGAAGGAAATGATATATAGTTAACTTTTATGTATCGTAAAATACTCATTGAAACCAAAAGTAGATTAGTCCCAATGTTCATCACCCAATGCATTTCGTATTTACTTTCTGAAATGAGAATTTAAAAATACATGCTGATAGAAACAATTTTACTTCCATTTTAATTGGTTCAGAGCATATGTGTTTAGGATCGAGAGAAGTTTTTAATACTAATTAATTCTCTAGGATAATGAATTAAAATTCTGAATCATCGCCATTTTCATGAAATTGTGTTTCATGTGAACTGATTACTCGTTATTATCAACTTTAATGCACGGCTTCATAAAAAATTGTCCTTTTAAAGTTTTTTTTAAAAGTCAATCTACGTTTAGAAACATGTTTCTACGTGATTAAGAAGTTCTCCTCCTTCAAAAACTGCACATTGCGAGCGCTGAACGATTTACATCGTCCCGCAGCTTTAAAAACACAAGATTATTATCGGCAAACGTTTCCTGAAACAACGAACCAATTTGCCGAGTCAACAAATCTTTTTATTTGGAAGTAGTTATATAAATCCCAGTTGCAGTCGCTCTATTAGTGGCTTAAAGAGTGGTCACTGAATCGTGGTGACTTTATTAATCTGACTTTACTAATTATTTTTTTGTAAAACTATTTTATGCTACACTGTTCACTACCCATTTAAAATATCAAGGGAGATTCAATAAGGTGTCAGTTCAAGATGCAGGCCTTGATAAATGCTCGCTACACAAGTAGATCATTCTACCCATTAAGGTGTATCTGTCTCCCACTCCTTTGAGCGTTATAAAATAACGTTCTTTTTCAGACATTTTTCTCTCTGTATATTAATTTAAGTTTCAAGCGTCATTTCTATTTTACTCTCGTTTACTAGGCAAAGGTCCCAAACCTTGTTACAAAATATTTCCACTTAGTTCTGTCAGCAAAATATATTTTAAAAGGTCACCAAATTTTGTTACCTTTTTCTCACATTGCAGGCGAACGCAACAAGCGAAATTGTACACAAGATGATCCGAAGAGAGATGTTCTCCGAAATCAAGGAAGAGGTAAATTTTTATTGATATTCTCAATACTATGTTGGTATCATATATTCGTAATATTCTATACTATACTTTATTGGTAAAAATGTAACTTACTTTCATCTTGCAACGCTCTTTTAGGCTGTTTGACTCACCATATAATATACAAACAATTGTAAAATTGTTAATATGAAAAATATAAACAGAAGAATATTAAAACATGAGAATATATCTGAGTTTTTGTATCTGAACTTTGTGCTCAGGATATTAATGTTATACAAAATTACTTAAGATTCACTCGCATGGTTACGAAATAAAAATCATCATCTTTCAAAGACTTGGAAACAACAACATAATTATTTGTATGTTAAGAACAAAAGTTTTTGGGAATGTTGCACAAGTGAGACATTAGTTTATAAAGTCCTTCACAAGACGCAATTGTTTACTGAGTTCCTTTTCCAATTCTTCCTGAGTTATTATTTTAACGGAGCTACAAAAAAGGGAGTAAATTTTAATATATTCATTTTACAGAAGAAACAAAACAAGCTACGTTCTATTATGCCAGATCAGTATAATGAACAATATAGAACTAACTGACCATTAGTTTCTATATGAATCAAGATAGAAAGGAAAAACTGTGTGAAAGGCATAGAAACAAAGGGTTAGATGCTCTCCTGTCTGCATGTCGTCGTCCAGCATCGTTTGCTGATCTGTTTATCATTAATGAGCAGTTATGAATAATTATTTCAGATTTAGATTTCAAATATACGTTTTAGTTTTCGAAATACATGTTGATGATTATATCTAGTGTATTCATAGGTATATTGACTGAGTTCATTTATTTGTATGGAGGAAGAAGGCTGTATTTTATGTGTTGAAGGATCATTGTAAAAGAGATTGAAATGGTATAATGTACTCTACCTCGTGTTGAAGTTAGGTATTGAAGCCTACGAGACTTGAAATCCGAACATTGCCGGATACGCAGACTGTAATAATGTATGAGGTTCAGGAGTTGTATGAAGAGTTCATCATTTGTTCTTCGACATACGAATCTACCACATTATGTTTATTTATTTATTTAAAGTACATATCCTAGATATAGCCTATTGTAGCTGGTAGCCATTTACGTTAGGAATTAACATAGAAAACAAAAACAAATTAATAACAAAAACAGAAAAACTATAAGCCAGAGACAATAGATACAAGAAAATACAATATATATTATATTAAGATAACTACATTTCACAAAGCTTCATCAATGTAGTTTGGGGGAGGTAAAAGTCAGTGAGCCAAAAAAATGAAGGAATAAATTCTAATTAAGAATGATTTCTTTTCTAAAGATAACCTTAGAGTTCTGATGTAAAAGTATTCATTGCATCTGCTATTAGCTCTCCAAACACGTAATTAAAACAACGAACGTAGTATATGATCTGCAGTCACACTAGAGAAGGTTTGGACTAAGACGTTCAAAGTGAATTAAACTATGGTAGATCGAATACAAGCAGCTGTTCTAATAAAATGGATACTGGAAACGTCCTAGTGTTCATATATGCTTAGTTCAGCGTTAACATCTTTGTTGCTACGAGCCTTCATCATGTTCTAACGAAGTATGGTTGTCCAGTCACATTAGTTATAGTGATTGCATGGGTTCTGGAGTGGATTTAGATCCATTCCCGTCATATAACTGATTAGTTTTATGCGTACGATAATGCCAATGAAGAAGAGAATAAGGATAAAGATGTGTTTGCTTGCATCAGATATTGCTACCTTACGCATTCAGCACCCTGTTTCTTTGTCTTTCAGTTACAATTATTTGCTAATGAATTATCCCAGCGAAGAGTTCAATTAACTGCATGTGGGATGTTTCCTCTGGATATGACTATGTTACATTCGGTAAGAAATCACCGATCATTATTCTGTGTTAAACCTAATAATAATATCACCATCAACAATACGTCCATATTCATAAAACAAAAAAGAAATGTACTAAAACATATTGGTAATGATTTTGGTTAAAGACAGAAAACTGTATGAACAGTGATATTAGACACAGTAATAAATATTGTTATTTAATGTCATGGCAATAAAATAAATCATAAAATGTAAGGAGGAGTGTGAACAGATACACTTTTGAATTGAGTCTCAAAACGTGATCATCATTACAAAAATATTCACATCAAATATTTTAATTAGCCCATTTATAGTTAAATCCTTGTAGCTTCCAAAGTTGGTGTTTGACCGCATTGAATATTCATTTTTAGTAAAATCAACAAAATCCTGTTAAAGAAAGGTTTGGTAAGATTAAAAAAAATGATTATACCAATCCATTGACTCACTAGATAAATTTATGTCGATGTCTGTTCAGCAATACCTTTTCCTTCAGACGTGTCATAGGCTACCACACGACGTATATGAAAATAAAACATGGAAAGTATTACAAGAAAATCCATCATTAGAGTATGAACTTGTGTGCTTCTACTGTGATATACGAATTTCAATACAAATAAAATAAATGCACATACAAGATTTTTGCACAAAGCGGTAATTATTTTTTCTAGGAAAATGATTAATAAAACGTCTTTTATTTCACAGTGCGGTAAACAATACTGACGATGATACAGTTAGGAACATTAACTATTCAAAAACATAAACAAAAGTTTTCACCAAACTTTCTTAAGCAAGTTCAAGAGTTTTAAAATTAGTTAAATTGGGCAATGGTGGATTCATCGAATTTTTAACAGAGTTTGCTGTAATCCATTGATAATCCTGCACAGATATTTTCACTGTAAAACTGAATTTTAGCTTACTTTTCTGAAAATACATGCTTTACTCCCCTTCTCGTTAATAATTAGTTGTATATTTTCTTTATTGTACACGCTACCTATAATGACTATATCTGCAAATCAATTGAATGAATGCTCCTTCTCGTTCACCAAATATTTAGAGCATATTTGGTTGCAAACTCACTTTTTGACCCAATAAATTTCGATGTCCCATTAAATCACTTTTACAACTGTCCCAATCACACGTCAAACTGTTTCTCTCTAGAGATAACCCAGCAGTCAGAACAAGATCCCGATTTATGTTCACTGTACGTTTACTTTGTACTTATTTTTTTTTAAAAAAAGAATATAAAATGCTTCCGAGGTTTTCGGACAGATGTTCACCAAATATCGCACAGATATAGTAGTTGTGGTGGAAGAGTTTAAAAATGTTTGAGATTTTAGAATCAATGTTTCGTTTCCATCGTATTGGTATTTCAAGAAAAAAACACTTTTACTCGTATTGTGAATCACAACTCCACTCCAAATAGGCATTCTGATATTGTGAACAACCCTCCAACTTTCACGTTATTAGAATTTTCATGGTGATATGATATTTATTAAACTTACATTCGCGCCTCACGTGACAATATACAAGACAAATTTTCTTCAAAGTTCGTGAGATTATAACATTCTAAGCCCTTAAGATTGGACACATTTGAATGCTAAATTTTCATTTTCCATGACAACGAGACTGAACCAATAAACACACATTCGAAGAGTATACAGAAACCATCGATTTAATTGCAGTCAAAGTCCAAATAATTATATAAAGAAGTGGCCTGAAGGTTTCAAGGATATTATAATGTTAAAGCATTTTCAGCTTCCAATGTAGCGATACTAACTTCTTGCACACATGTCCGAGTGTTACAAGCGAGTGAATCATTCAATTGCAAGAAAACTTGATATACTGTTATAGAGAAATGTTCTTTAGGTTCTCGCTATATTAAGATGTTAAAACATTTGCCATTGACATTGTAACTGGACTCAGTTACTTATCATAAGCATATTTCAATTTCACATACCAACAATTGAAACAAATTTGACAAACTAGTGGAGCTGGTTGACCATAGGGATTTATTTAACGGCACTGAAATGTTAATACATGTACAATTGTCATGGTAACGAAACTCAAATAAATTTCCAAAATGGAACATTAAATGTCTATCACTCGTTTATCTCAGTTAGGTAGATATCGCAAAAGATAAATGGGTGATAATAAGTATAGCTTCAGAAAACTATGCTTTTCGCGGCCTCGAAAATAACTTTCTGTTGTCTTTTGTGTTCACTCTACCCATCTCTATACCTTTCCGCTCCTCAGTCAAAAAGATACACAGAAATTGATTTGAATTCAGCAAACTTGATTTATGTGACCGTTTTTATTCTTGTAAAGCTACAACCTTCCATTGGGCTGTTCTTGTACTCAGTTTCTAAGGCTTAAACGGAAGCAGATAAAAGGACTTTCGATTTTCTTACTTTCAATCAAGCGACACAAACTACACCACAGAACAATACTAATAAGTGTTTCTTCGTTGTTTACGAGTAAAACTTTGATACTAGCGACAATGGTGTGTTAGGCCGTTCTCTGTATTAGTTATTGTGTTGATCTTACATCACTGCAGAGTCTCGGAAGACAATGATACCTGGAAATTGCAAGCAAGAATTTGACTAGTTTCGTTAAATTAATCGGTTATTTGGAAGGAAATGGAATTCTCAGGTACTATGACGTAATTGTACTTGATAGAAACATAGAACTGAAGAAAATACGTAAGACGAAACAGTTTCCCAATCAACATTTCACGTTACTTGTTTTTATTAGGTTTCAATGGATCTAGTGTCGTCATCTACCGTATTTTCATACTATTAGACTCTGGAAGTTCTTAATCTGCTTTCGTTGGTTATTTATAATGGAGAAGTATTTCACTATATAAGGTTATCCTTCTTCTACGTGACATGAATAACCACAATTCTTTTAGTTTATGTTATTTTGGGAAACAAAAAGTTATTGGTTGCAGTATATTTTACGAATTAATTCAACACGATTTAGAAAAGATCTCTAAAATAAGATCCACTCAGATTCGACAATTTGAAACCAATAGTATTCCTTGACTATAAGATCAAATCGAATTCTACTTTCTTCACAATCTAATAGTAGTCCTCGACCTTGTTTCATGACCTTATTTCAGCTAAACTGGTAAACCAACGTATCACTTCATCACATCCCAGCAGGAGTCTTTCTTTATACGTTTGATAGTATACGGAGTAACGCTTCTTAGTATTGTTCTGTGACCATACATTTCATCATTGCATATTTATAATATATGCAAGTCTGTGAAGTTGGTCAGATTCCAACCAAATTTTTACTATTTTAGTTCAGGATTTTCTAACGTTTTCTTTATATTCATTTCGGATGCCTAATGAAAATGAAAATCGTCGGTATAGCTTTTCTTTATTGCGTTTTGCACTATGTGCACTTGAGCACATTTTCATTAGGTCCACTCTAAGTTTTTTTTTTACTACCAAATTATTTGTGCTAATTTTTGTCATATTTTGTATTAAATGTCCTATTTCTGTTTCAGATGGCTGGATCCGTGCTAACTTACGTTGTGATTCTCATCCAATTTATGGGTCAATCAACACCACAAGCTGAAACAACAACAGCGTCATCAGCAACCGATTATTAAATATTTTGGTTCAGTAGCAAATAAACTGGGTTCTAGAGGAGAGATAAAAACTTCTGATAAGTATTAATGTCACGTGTGTGAACTTTTTTGTCCGGAATTCTTAATGACAATCTGTGACTAATGTTCTTTCCCTTTGGTAATTTTCTTTTGAGAATCAAGTTGAAATGGTTGGAACGATTAATATACTATTTTCTGTAATTTACGGATTCCTTCTCCTAAATTTATTAAAAATTTTAATCGAAACAGAGCAGTTGGCTTATTTGTAATACCTTTTCCAATACTATGATTATAGGAATAAGTGCTTCGGGATGCTTTGCTAATCTCACCGTATTCACAAATAAACTAAGGAAATCATTGATAACTAATTGCTAACCACGTTACTCGTAATATTGCTATTAACTAGTCTCTTTATTTTCTCCTATCTCATAGATTTCGTACAAGATAGAATGTGCAGCTATTTCTTGCTTTCTTTCAGTTAATGAGCGCGTTATTGCCACATTGCACAGTGGGCTAGAAGTTAAAATTAGTGAAACAAAAGTCATTTTGGGACATCAATTCTGCTCAATTATTTTATGCCGCGCCATAGCCAAATAACTGATCTTTCCTTTTCCACACAGAGAAGACCCGTATATATTAAACGAATGCTGTAGTAGACAAATTAAATATACTGATAAAAACGCTCTGCAAATGGAGCCAAACAGATAGGTGGGCAGCGAGAAAACCGAAGACTTTGTGATAGTGGTCCGTGTGAGGAGGAAGGTTATTTCCGCATTGAAAAGGTAGTTTCGAGTATCGGTATATGCTGTCTAGTGTATGTTAGTGTGTCAAGAAAAAGTCTTCTTGAAAGTGAATATGGAAAAAATGAGAAATTCGTCAACGTTATTGGCAAAAACAGAAAATATAAAAAGTCCTTCTACTGTGCATGCATTCAAACCTTTGCTGGTCAGCGGATAAACTTATTGTCCTTGTTGCACTTGAAGCAAATTTTGCCTTTACGTGGCCTTTTTGCACGTATTCGTAAGCTGCAATCAGAAACGACAGCCTCTATAATGCGTTTCGAACTGGTACAAATACGACCTGTAGGGGTTTTCGGAACTCAACTTTGTCCTCCTCCACCACTGGAGTCAACAGAGAATTCATTTATCGTTTCTAGACAATATCTTATGGTTTTGTCTCGCGGATTCCTGGTCGAGGTTCAGGTATTTGAGGAATATGGCAAAGAACCAGTAAAACCGTGTATGTCAAGTATACATGAAGCTTTATACGTCGTGTTACATGCATGTTATGTTCACAAAATCCTGATACATGGTAGAAATGTACCTGAGAATGTTATGGGTATATTAGCAATTAGCACATACTATTTGAAGATGCACAATAGGAGCGGCATAAAAGTATCAAGAAGTACCGGAAAGGCGATACTCTGAAGTGTTTCCGCAAACATATATTTACGTAATGTGCTGAATCATTTTCGGGTCACTTGTGATCCAGCTGTAAGTTGTCTTTCTAAAACGCCGACGAGAAAATGGGATTCACTTCGTGGGATTAGATCGTCTCAGAAATGCAACTTTACAACCAGATCTATGATGATGACTACACGACATTACGTATCCATAGCAACAGCTCTTCTGTGTTTTCGTGGGTGTGGCTACTTGATTCAGTGGTACATTCTTATAATATTTGATGACCCCTACTCGGGGCCAGAAGGGTAATTTACCCAGGTAGGTAGGTAGATATCATACCGACTTATGTATCCTTGCGCACCAGTGGAACGTGTGGAGAATACTTGTTTCCTTCCAGACTTCAGTTGCTCAATAAGGTTTCCTGATCCTCTAGCGAACTCGGTTTCGGTAGTACCCAGAAAGGATCGACTTACCTTGTTGATTGGCTGTGAAAATTTAATGCTCCCATGAATTTAATTCATTTACTAAAATGAATTTAACGTTCTTAAAACCGCTTTAACGTGTGAACTATATGTGCTTTTTGATATAAATTTCCTAGCGAGTAGCTGCCATTATTTACTATTTCAATAAATGGCATAGGCTAGTAATGAAATGACTCAGCGGATCTGTAAACATCTTTAAAAAAATTAAGTTTCGAACGACCTACAGTGGGGAAATAGATAGATGTAAAAAACTTGCCTAAACAAAAACCAAAATTTATTAAGACAAAAGCGATAAAATTAATATGTTGGAGGTATGTATTAATGGCAGGAGGGAAAATGTGTATGTGGATCAGTTCGGTTCACACAAAGCGACCTATTAAGACCACCTGTAACAAGATAGATACATCAGATCAATGGTGGGAGATAGTTCAACCTAATTGAGAAAATACAACCATTACGTTAAGGATTTCTCAAAGATAAAAACAAATAGTGTTTTTGCGGAAAGCATTAAAACAATTAATATCTGGTTTTCTCCTGCATCATGCAAGATTTAAATCAAAGAAGAACACCTGGAATGTATGGTTAAGTAGAGGCTGTTTAAAAGAGATTAAATAGACCAGAGACATTTTTTTATATTTTCCCGCTAAGTGATTTTTTTAAGTATAAATTAATTATATATCCCCCCCTTAGGTTCTTCATGGATTATGGCACCAGTATCCTCCCAAAATAATATATCTAGATAAATTTGTTTTGTATGGAAACAAATTAATGAAACATAATTTAAAATGATCCTTGGGACGGGGTGCCCCGTCCTACGCTCTCTGGATCTGCCACTGTTTGTGTGTGTGTCATCTAGTATCAGCGATGATGAAATCAGAATGGCACTTGATATCATGGAAGTTTCTCTGTCGCGAACCGGAAGTTGCACCTATAAACTATTTAAGAAAATGTAATATTATTTGATTTTGTTGTGTAATACTCTAAACTACAGTTTATTCTTTTATCAAATGATGAAGTTTAATAAGCTGCAGGTATTCCCATCAAAATTTGTTCCTAATTGTAATAAGAACCTGTTTATGTATTGAAAAATCCAGTTTAGTGTGAGTGGAGACTACTAGTTCATAAACCTGGCGACCACTGGAGTAGTTCGTTTTTTAGGAGGCGACTACTCGTGCACTTCAAGGTGTTCAAAAAATTGATTTTTCTCCGAACTAGTTGAGTAGTTGGAATCGTTCTATAAACGATCGCTCAGAGACAGATTCCACGTATCTTACGCACGTAACAGGAGGATCGAAATAAAATTACGAAATTCGGAAGAAGGCGAAAATTTTCCTTAAGATGTTGACTGCTGGTGCATTTACTATTTTCAGACGAAGAATTACTTTTACTAAATTTTTCTTACAATAAAACTACAGTAGAGTGCCGATTATCATGATTAATTGGGGATCAAGAGTGTTCGAGAAACCGATATTCTTGATAATAGATTAATACTTAAAATACAGCTGTAAATATGGTAAAAAAATCGTTTAAGCCATGTAATGTTGCGATTTGGTATATACATTTAGTTTTACAGTAATAACACATCACTGTTAAAGGACTCAAAACAGAATTTACTGTAGTCATGTCAAACCAAAATTGGTTATAATTTGTTCTTAATTATGACTCGGAACTTCCAGATAACCAATCATCCCGATGACCGATTTTCGGATAAACGATGCTCTACTGTATGCATTTCAAATATTAAAATAATAAATTTTCTATGACAATAGTCGAAATACCAGAGTATCTCATTCATGATGAGACTATTATTAGAATTTTACCACTGCTACTAGTAGTAAGCTCCTCTTTCTCAGCCACTGCCCCTAACGTCCCTACTAACCATTTATGATCACATCCATTATTTCAATTCCATGAAAAATGGGAAGTATGAAGGTTATAAGTCTGCTGTTACATTTGAATTGATGTTACCTTTCGTAATATGTTAGTAATACTGTCATAACTATTTACACTGAAAACAAAGAAAGCAGTCTCTGAGATTAAAAACATAATCACGTTAATAACTTTCATCGCGTCAATGTGATTCTCATTAGTGTTAGCACGGTCTTGAGTTTTGCTGGCGGAATGCTGCACAAATAGTGAAGGAAAAACAAAGTAAGAGCTACATACGTGAATCAATAATAAGGAGAACTTCGAAATATATCCTGAAGAAATAGGAGTGACAGCAACAATCTTAGAGAAGATAACAATAATTTTGAACGTTGATCTGAAACTCGATGTTGTCATTGATATTTTATGAACAGGATAAGTCGCGAAAGAATCCCTACTGTACTCTGTTTTTGCAACACATTAGTGTTATAACAAATATCCAAATCAAGACAAGAACATCAACGTTTATCGTAAGAAGTAGGCATGTGATCCTCATTAATTTTACAAGACTTAAACTTTTCACTGGCTATCAAAAAGATTAATTAGAGCAGTGGAATATTATACAATGTCTTTGGGTAATTACTTGATTACGATAATCGTTCTGTCTACCTCCACCAAATAATTATTTGGATAATAAGTCTACAACAAAGTGTTCTAATTAGAAATTAAAATATTTCAGTTTTAAATATCAATTTAATTTTTATTTGGCAATACGTGACGTATTAAGAGTTTGTTAATTTATTAATTGATTACTGCATTCCTACAATTACTGCGACGTTCTCCGAACGAAAGTACTTCTTTCTTTAACCTTCCATGCCATTGTTGTTATTTTGGGAATTAATTGTTAAAAAAAACAGAACTTGAAGATTGAATTTTCTTGTATCTGTTGTTGCTTACAGAAATTAAGGAATACATTTTTGTTAAATTTATTACCACAATCATTAGTAATTTCCACAAATTGAATTTTTCACTTCGCAAGACAGGAAATGTAACTCTTAATGCTATAAATTGAATTGAAATTGTCTTGTTGGAGCACGCTTCTTTCAGTATATAGTGGTTTCTGCCACCTAGTCCCTGTCAGAATCAGAGCAAAGTTACAATAATTACAATACAATAATTACAAAAATAATAATAATGCACAATTAGTACTAGTAGTGAGAACATGACAATATTGATATGGAATGTACAATATTAGTAATTTACTAGAAACACAATACACAAATGAAAATAAAAATAAACATAAATACGTTAGTAAGAAATGTTCTTCAAATATTTGCATATTTGTTGTTTCCTTCTGTTCTTTATCTCTATAACACACACACACATACCTTGATCCGCAATAAGACAACGAGTTTCCTATTTGCGTTATGATTATATTATGAAGCATCTAAATCGTAAAATTTGAATTCTTAAAAATATATATTGCAATTTGTGTGTAATTATATGTATTTCCATTTGTTATAACTTACGATGAATTTCAATTTTGACGTACAAGAATTTTCATAATGAATTTAGGGGATGAGGAAAAGCTCTTACAATGAATTTAATATTTTTCAAACCTAGGAATCCAAGAAATCCATAAAATCTTTCTATAGGTTTGAAAATGGTGGATTCTGATCGCATACCATTATCCCCCGAAGCAATTTTACATATGTTTGGCTTAAAGCTAGAACGAACCAAGTGCTAAACTTTAGAAAACTTATTTCAAGATGTGTTTATTTTCTAATTATGTTGGGTTTGTTAACTTCGTTGCGGTCATTATGGCATCTAACTTATTAATCTCATTAATTTAACTCATTTCTATTAGGATTTCATTTATTCTATTCATTTGAGACTGGTTTTCAGTTCTGATTTTCGAAACATTACGCACTCCTTATCGTCTACAGAAGGATATAAAACATTCTTTATTTACAATAGAAAAATAAACTATAGCATAGATTTACCTCTCACGAAATTAGTCACTTTTCTACTATATCTTTCTTGAGTGGTTTCCAGGGCCCCTTTCTTTATACCAGGGCCCCGTAAATATACAGGTAGAAAATATAGGTTCATTCTCAGCATTTGTTATTCCTTTTGTAATCGAGATGTAAAGAACCTTCTAGACAGAAGCTCACCTTGCATTTGAGGGGGTAGGCAAGAACTTGATAACCCACAACTTGTTCTTCTGTCTTGTTCTTATCATTGTTTGATACCAATGTTCACGAACATAAATAGACGTGTTCAGTCTGAAATCACTAACAATGGGAAAAATAAATGGCCTAAAATCGTGAATGTACCTTCAGTCACTTTAACATTTATGACATCTTTGTGTGTTAGACTCAGCAAGGAAAGTGCTATCTTATAATTATGATTCTACTCCTTTGTATGCTGTAGAGTGTGATATGAGATTTATCTGCAACAGTAGCTCTTATGTGTCTTCTGAGGCATGAAGCAATCTTCTGTGACGGCTGAAGTGATGCAGTCCTCTCACACATTGCATCACTTCAGCCGTCATTCTAAAGGTCTGTACATTCCTTACCTTTTCAATTCAAGTTCTATACATACTTATACATTCAACAGCATGCATCAGAAACAAATTGTATAATAATAATGCTTTTGAACATTAAAGGTAAGTATAGAAATAATTTTAGCATTACTGCTTGTATCCTTCTCGTAAAGCGGTTTAATCTTTCCCAGCCTCTCTTAGATGAAAACCAAGCTGCTAACTGGAGGCACTAAGTAGTCATAACATTAGATTAGTGGCAAAGTTACAGCGGTCGCCCTCCAAGAGAAATATATTTTTACACCTAATGTAAAACTTAAGTCACTGGACATGTGCCCTTTTGAAAAGAGGCTCCTCCAGTGGGTAGCTTATTTATAGTAGGTGCGTTATTTATTGTTGATTTCTATGTTAAACTTTGATTGAACCGACCGCAGATCAAATATGGGAACTTCCTGCTTCAAAACATTTTACTTTTGTAAACTTTATAAGATTTGAATTTGTTTATCGCTTTTAAATATCAATGATTCAGGCCAAACAAGTTTTGACGCTGATA
The DNA here is from genome assembly GCA_022664845.1 of Lepisma saccharinum. Taxonomy (NCBI): domain Eukaryota; kingdom Metazoa; phylum Arthropoda; class Insecta; order Zygentoma; family Lepismatidae; genus Lepisma; species Lepisma saccharinum. The sequence continues at coordinate 5,219 of JAGDQP010019861.1, read as the reverse complement.
TGTAAACCTGAATCAATTTGCACCAGCATTATCTTCAGAGAGAGATATCAGTATCAAGGAAAAAAAAATGATCAAAATCATCTCAAGTTCTTTATTTTAGGTATGGATCGATTTTGGACGTCTATCGAAGGTTTAAAAATATCGAGAACAACATGCTTAATTTTTAACGACGTGTGTGAAAGATTCCGCTACAGTTAAGTGAACCATATAATACGGATTACTTGTTCATAATTTAATGACTCCCTATATATTTTAATGACTACAGGAATGCTGTCACTGTTATTGTTATTGCTATTGTTTGAAATCATTTTCCACAGAAGTCTTATTAAGGAAAGCATACTAGAACAATAGTTTAAGCATACCAATAAACTAGTTAGTTACATAGTTAGATGAATGATGCCTCTCTTTTGCTAGTAGACTAGTAACGAAGCACACTTCATCATAAGGAGACAATACAAAAGACATTCGAAAAATTAATAGAGATTCAGGTTATAAATATTGATTGTCTCTTGCAACAGCCAATTCTATTTATGAGTTTCAAGGTGCTGTGGCATTTCCAAAAGATTCTGGTCGATCTTCTGTTCTGTTCGACATTTTGAACTAAATCAAAACAACCAAGTATGTTGCAGTAGTCCCAGCAATCTAAAAAGGAAGAAATGAATTATGTCATACTGGATAGTTTTCTGTTTCAAGTATATTTAAATTGTTTAACTAATGGATCACATCTATATATTAGTGGAGAGACATTTTACTGTTAAACTGAAACACATTGCACGAAAACTATTCTAGCACCTGTGCAACTCCCCCTGAAATTTAAGAACATTGTATCAAATCTGGTTGAGTGAAACTATAATTTCTAGCGAATTCCCTTTTGTAAGGCTTTTTACTCAAGACAATTCTACATATAGTATAACACAGCTTTAATTTCTGGCATAACCCTTTCTTTAAGACCTTTCCACACAAAAGAATTCTACATACAGCATACTGCAAACTCTCTAATAAATCAATGACATAACAGTAATCCCATAGATCTTAATGACTAAACATCCATAAAGTACTTATCCTAACTAGAACTACATCTACTTCTGTTCTACCTTATTGTGGCCCCATACTAAGGTGTCAATTCCATTTTTAGCTACAACTCTTTAATCATCGACGCAACTTAGAGCTAGCTTTTAACTTGCATTGTGTACACTTGATGTTTATAACTTCTTATTAAATTCATCTTTCTGTAATATTCTTGTTGAGTTAAGAAACAGGTTTTATAGACATCAAATGACGTCCCTTTCTCAACAACGTTGGTCTTTATTCCTTCTTACAACATCCTTCTTTATTGAACATATTTTTGAAGTCTTTATCTGTTAAGTCAGTCTTTGCTGCTTTAATAGAATACATTTTAGATCTTAATCCAACAAACTCTTCTATATCTGCTCCTTTATCTTCGTCATTCATTTTACCAAGTGTCTTTTTGTTTATTTGTGGTAACTCATATTTATTGTTTTGTGAATAATCGCTTGTGCCAAAGTAGTCTACTATAGGCTTAATGTTTTCGTAAAAGTTCTCTGTTTTGATATGAAAGATAAGTGAATCAGTGAATACTATTTTCGTTTTGCTCATGTGAATTGCTACCAAGTTTTCAGTAAATCTTGTAGTACCGGTACTCTTATAGTTTGGTATTGCTATATACTTCTCGTACTTTTTCAATCACTAATTAGTTTTATATTGACTCTGTTTACATAGTCTTTCCAATCACCGAGTTGTTCATTAGCTTATAGAAGCCCTTTTCAAAGTAGTTGGAAGCTTTAGTTCTCATCTCTGAATATCATTGACCTAGAGTTTTAACCAATCTGATTGTTTCAATTTCATTAGTCGATGTATTTTCTTTATTTTAACTCAAAGTCAGGTATACAACTTTAAATTTCTATTCTGTACAACATACTTGACTTTATCGTATAGAGATGTTGACAGTTTAGGATGCTACCAGCCTGGTGACAACATATTTTGACGACCTAGCTGAAAGTCTATACGTTTATTATGTAACTATTTGTATACTCAACTTCTAGCACAGTTGTAACTAGTTTTAGAATCATTTGCAAGGTTTGAGAACTCTATTGAATTGATCTCTTCTTCACTTAACCATTTGAAGCGCTTATAAAGCAAATACTGAGACAGTGCCCATCGATATAAGTTGTTTGCGTCTAAATTTGTTATATATGATTATTCTTTTGCAGAATTTTAGTTTTTATTTATTTATTGTTTGTCGTAACATATTCTTGTACATTCAAAAATCATACCACCTCTTACTTCTTTTTCGATCATTAATATCATATCATATAATTACTTAAAAGCTCTAGCTCAATCTTAGTCATCTTGAACATAGTATCTCAAATGAGCCCAGGACTTGTATATTACCAAGCAGCATCTAACCTACAACCTACAAGCCTTTAAACGTGAATCTCTAAAGTTTTCTGTCATATCTGCTAACAACAACACATTAGAATTAAGATACTTGATATTTTCAAGTCATGATAATTTCCTACGTTTTAATTTGAAACGTTTCCTAAACCTGTTTAGAATGTTCATAATCTTTATAACTAATATTAAACTCTTATGAGTGATGTGTAGTTTATCAAAGTACTCTTTTACGAGAAAGCTTTCCTTGTCTGTATTTATTCCAATCATTCTTGTAATTATATGAATATCCGCCCTTTCGAGTCACTTGCTTGAACTCTTCATTTATTGAAAACATATCTTTTGCATGCGTCATTTGCTTCTTTGTAAGATTGGATACTAACTTATCCAAACTGAAAACCATAAACATAAATGAATCGATAAACTTCAGTTTAATAAACATGTGTTAGTCGTATCCTTTTATCTATGATTACTGGAATATGTTGTGAAACTCTTATTAGCTTGTTACACTAATTACAAAAAGGTGCTATGCATTCCTCTGTTATATGATCATGGTGATGTACTTTATTGTTATTTTTACTGAACTCATTTTTACATGTATAAAAGTATTCCGCCAACTGGTATTCTTGCTTTTATTTATGTTAATGGGTTGATACCAACATCATTCTTGTATATGTGAGAGATTATCTTGCTTCTTTTTGAATTTACTCATAAATACCTTTGCAGCGTTTTTACCACTATATGTTTGTTTCTTTACCTTCCACGATAGTATGCGATCTAATATGCATATCCTGATGGCTTAGGTTTTTGGTATTCCTTAGTATATGACTCACCTTCTTTAAAGCACTTATCACATCCCCTAACTCCATGTAATAGAGATTCAAAGTCAGCATATACTAGAAATGGCACCTTGATCGTATTTCGGTAGTTTTCGAACTTAATATAATTATCTTCCTCTGGCATCTTTATCTCAAAGGCTTCATCAGTAGAACAACCTTTCTGATGCTGATCTAATCTTTGTTGTACCAGAAATACAGTAAGAACCAATCACATCCATATTTCTTTCTTTTAAATTTACTTATTTGAGAATTAACTAGACTACTCAGGTGTGAATATATTTTCTTCTTTTATATATAATCAATCAATATGGTCTTTCCATTTGTTTTTGTGTGATGTAAGGCAAAAATTGAGTAGTCTTTTATATAATGCTTAAACATAAATGGATATGTAAAGCCTATTTTCAATCTTTGGAATGTATTTTAATGTTATTGTATAGGTCACATCTTTGAACTTTTCTTCATATTTAGGTAATACATAATCATATTTAGAGGGTCGTTAAGGGCATAAACTACCGAGGGAGTTTTGCCGCATCATGTATTACCATAGGTCATTCTCTTTAGATCTGTGTAGAGAGTAGTTCGAGACAATTGGAATTTTAGATACAACATTACTAACATAAGCTTCTATGGAAGGTATGAAAGCGAATGAATAACATTGAATAAGAGATGAGATACAATTTCACTACAAAAGTAATGATAAGAAGTCATGTGCAGTTGCTTAAAATTAGAGCGTGTTAGATCTTCGTAACGGACAACAATAATTGGTTCAACATATCTTTTTTATGAATAATGAAAGACTATTTAAAATTACAAAATTCACTGGAACTATTACTGGATTATTTGTACAGTTTCGGTTCTTCCGTGTAGATTAATGCAATTTCTATGTATTCTTATGTGTAACATGTATTCCTATGTGTAAAGTAAATTGACTTTAAAAGTCCTATTAAAGGTACAAGAATTATTCAATTTATACGAGAGAAAAATAACAAAGTAGTTTCAACTAAAAATGTCTATAATTTACTTACAGATTTTAACAGTCCCAAGTCCAATCGAAATATCCCACAAGCTGTGAATTCTACTTTTCTTTCAATAACCTGCGTCGCAAAGCTTTGTAGCTAGAAAAAAAAGTTTTAAATTAAATCATAATCGGTAACAGTGAAGAATAGTTAAAAGAGCAATAATTTAAGAGTACAAGGAAAGAAGAGATGATGTCCATCTAAAAAAAGAGTCTACAGTACTTCATAATGGCGTATAACCTCTGAGAAAGTTTCAATCAAAAAGGCACAAATAATCCGCAAGCTCTAGCGGTTTCTAGAATTAAATACATGGAAGTAAATGGGAGAGTTTGACTTCCAAATGAATTGTATGGGAAATAACATTTCTTGGGTGTCTCCTCTTTTTCCTCTAAACTATTCAATTGTCATATAATAGATTTTTGCATTAATTGTATTCGAGTCTATTGCTAAATATATTTTTAAATTTAAATTTTATTTAAATTTAAATTTTATTTAAATAAAAATTATGAACTTTTGCTCAGAAAGATAATGGGAGAATTGTTGGAATGAAGAAAGTGGGGGGAAATCATAAGAAATCCCACACACTATGTCGGCCACCACAAAAACACACATATAATTGCTATAAATACTTTTCTTCATATTCATTTCCATCGCTAGACTTTTCGTTGTTAATGGACATCTTACCAAAACTATGACGCAGGAAAATTCACTACCTTCTACTTTAAGCCGTTTTCTCACATTCCTTTCCAAGTCTTAATTGGTTTCACACCGATGGTCCTAATATTATAAACAACCTTTATGTCTAAGTAAGGTTCATTGTGAGCAATGCCTTCAACAATGTGAAACTGAATACAACGACCTTCTTTAAATCGTTCCAACAAATGTTTTCACTGCATTCCTTCACAGCTGAAACTATAAATGTCAAAATCACGTGGAACTACTTCTGCCAAAA
>JAGDQP010019860.1:0-34209 GCA_022664845.1 Lepisma saccharinum | reverse complement strand
AAACTACATGATTTGTGACATTTTGTGATTTCAAATTTAAGTATATTGCAATAAGCAAGTGGTTAATAAATTATTTTAACTATAGATACCTCTAAACATAAAAGTTATTAGTCATCCATTACATATGAAAAATAAAGAATTACTCATGGTTAATTTCAGAAAGCTTAACAGATATCTTAATTTCTCTCATTTCGAAAGTGGTGCAGAAAACAAAACGTTATACGCGATTGGATAATTAGAGTAGTGGTAACGAGCTCGACAGTAATGCGGTAGGTTGCTGGATCGATCCCATCCAGATTATGTTTTGTTTTTAAGCTTTTATTATTCGTATATTTTGTATTTATTTATCAGATTAAACAACAGGGATACGGATAAGTTTATTTATCCCTGAAAAGAGTTGATTATAAGTAAATTTAGTAACGCGACCCGACCAGTTACCACGTGCTTTAATTACAGCACGAAGCCTTTGTTCCATACTGTTGACAAGATCTTCACAAAATCCTTCTCTTTCTGCTACCTCTTCCCACGCTTCGAGGACTAAATCCCAGAGAGCATTTGGAGTTGTTGGAGGAGGCCAATTTTACCTCAGTACTCGCTTGACCTCAGACCACACATGTTCGATCGCATTCAGATCGGCTGCGTGAGCAGGCCAATCTAAAACGTGAACATCATGTTGTTCCCTAAGCCAGCGTAGTACTGGTTTTGATGTGTGGATGGATGCCCGGTCATGTTGCATAGTGATTACTTCACATGGTTGAAAGTCACGGACAAATGACAGCATTACATTATCAAGGATATGTATATACTGCTCACCTTTTAAATGACCTTCAATCCTGTGTAAGAAACCTAATCCCTGGGCAGACATCCAACCCCACACTCCCACACTAAATAGGCTGACAACATTAGTAAGTGAGAATGTTTGGCATCGTATACTCTCTCAGTATGTTTGCATTGCGTCGAATAATGTTAATGCCAAGTTTGGTACAGGTAGGTAGGTCTAACTGATGGAAAGAATTTGAACAATTGATTTTTATAGAAAATGGGCTGGCAATACTGAACCACTGCACCAATCAAACGGTTCCAGGGGCTCTCAGCTGGTCTAAGACATCTCAAGCATCTTCTACAACTTGTAGTTCCTGAGATTTCATTTCTAGCCACGGGCGGACGGACTGACACCATGAGCGGGAATAGAAGGTCCCTTTTGCTATAGTTTTGCTACTAAGGGACCGAAAGCAGCGTTATCCGTGGAAGTAGTATGTAGTGGTAGAAATAGTAAAGCATAGGCCACAGAAATAAAGCCTATGTAGTAGGCCTTCACTGTTCAACTTTTTTAATAGGATGGACGATAATCGTATTTTAATTTCAGCGATGGCCCCTAAACGGATTCTGCTGGAGCCAATTCAACAATACAATGCAATCTCAAATTCACTGTCACTTCCACAAGGAAGTAATAAATAAGTAATTGAAATTTCAAGGTTTATATGGATTACTCTGTATTATCGCTACCAGCAGTATTTAATAGAAGTTTTGGTAACCCAAATGGGACGCCCCAACAGCCCCAACTGCTAGGTAAACCAACCTAATATGACCTAAATTCAAGAAGTAACTTGAAGCTTCTGATCTCATTAATTATTATTTTGTCAGGAGTGAACACCAAAACTAGTGTTCAAATAAAATCAGCAATCACTAAATTGTTTTATTCATGAACATTTTGGACACACATTACATTCTTCGGTTCTTCTAAGGAGAAACCCATCAGTTTTCAGATTACGTTTCCTAACTAAGAATGGTAGAAAGCTTCTTGAAATAACTTTAAAATTAACAGTAAAATATAAAAGTATCATAGTTGAATTAGATATCAAACTTAAAAAATGATAAAAGTGAAGATTATCTATATTAATCTACAATTACAAAATATGATCAACGACCAGGATTCGAACCCATGACAAAATTCAAATTCATTATGAGTCGAGCACGATAACCACTGATCCATCCTATTAACCGAATAACAGTATGTGTTTTTAGTAGATTTCAATGTAAGACTATGGATTAATACGACATTCAGTGTTTAATTTATTGATATTATTTTTAATTTTTCTCTTTGATTTGTAATCCCTTATTTATTTGTGCAAATAATTACAATATACGTATATCACAATTGTTCTGTAATGGGCTTTAATGTCGGATTATGTTCATATTTTTCAAAGTCAGGGAACTTCCCTCAACTGCGGGAAATTTCCCTCTGCGAGGGAAATAGCTGGGAATTTGGGAAATAATCTCTAAAGACATGCGACAATCTTTATGTCCATAGCTGTACCTGTAGATTGAAACCTGTAGCTTGTAGACTTGTATGTTTTATGAAATAGGGTGAAAGTTTTGAGAGGAAGATTGTGGGACTGACGAGCAAGTATATCAGGAGTCTCGCATAATATGTTACTGTGAGCTTTGAAATGACTAAACTTAATACTTTTACCCATTTTTAAGTTAAATTTAAGTAGTTCTAAAATATAAAAAATAATAGGGCGATTATGGAGCATGGTACATTAATTTCTTTGTATAGCAAGTAAAACAGATTGTGAATCTGTCAGGATTAGTATATTCTTTTCTTTTAAAAGTAGACTGTATCCTAAAGCTTCTTTTATGGCTATGCCTTCAACATGGAAGATCGAAAGGGTAGCATCGACTCTGTAACATAAAGAATATTGCTTTTGAATGTCCCAAACAGCTGCAGCTGTAGACATGGGGTTTCTACTACTATCAGTAGAAAGAAAATGGTAGTTGTTCCATGCTTAACGAAACTCTGAGAGATGTGAATAGGTTGGATAATAGATACCTGGAAAAGGAAATAAAGGGCATGCTATTTTAAACAACGGATTTTTTCGTGGTTGATGAGTGAGATTGTATTCAGTGCTAAATTGTAACAGTAAGAGGATCCATATGGATTTTTTTTAAACTTTAGCATTAAGCTTTAGATGGTCTTGTAGATATTTGTTGAAGATATGAGTAGAATTATGCTTACACTTAAAGAGGAATTTGGAAGCGATTAATAGTCTCCTTGTTTCAAAATTAGGAAGTTTTGTTTCTGTATAAAGGGCTATGTTGGGATTACTTTTCATAAGACCTAATATAATACGAATGCCCAGTCTATAGATGGTCCCAATTTTGTTAATTTGACTAATTGATAAGTATGGAACAATGTGAATGCCATGCTCTAAGCAAGGTAAAAAATAATTTTGTAAAAAAGAGTCATTGTGGACGGGTGCCCACCGTATTTAGTAGTAGCCAGAGATTTTAGTAAATTCACTAATTTGTGACCTTTTCCTACTATGTAATCAACTTGACTTTTCCAGGATAAATTGTGATCTAGTAAGATCCCCAAATATTTTATTTCTTTTTTAATAGCGATGCGTGTTAATCTAGTTGAATCTCTTATACATTTCCTCTGTTTACGGGATGATTGGAATATAATAATGCTCGATTTCTCCATTGAAATTGACTTGTTACGAGAATGAAACCAAGATCGTAGGTCTAAGATGCATCTTTCTAACAAATTAAGTGCATCATGTTTTTTTTTAGATTTCTTTAGTTTCTGTGAGTATTACAATAAAATCGTCAGCGAACAGTATAAATTCAAAGTTTTTTTTTATAATAGTATGAAAAAATGCTTAGTACAAGTTAAAAGTAAACAACTCCCTTGAATCAATCCAGAGTTTGCAGTAGCTTTGTTAGTAATGGCACCATCTATGTAGAAAGAAATTTTCCTTTTTGTTAGTAAGTTCCATCTAGCTCTACTTAAACTATACTGGAGTGACTACGTAGTGTTGAAAGATAGACGCCAGAACAAATATTTAAATTCGTTTGTCCACTTCCACTTTAATCTGATGTGGACCAAATCTTCAGTTCTAACTCAGTTTTATACACTTGATATCGCTGTGTGGCCCGTTTTTTTTATTTAAGTCTTAATTTCTGAGTTATTTATGTAAGAGTATATCGTACTCTGCATACAATAGAAAATGCTGCAAATAATATATACGTTTTTTGCAAGAATTTAGACATAAATTAAAGAACGGGCCACACAGCGATATCAAGCGTAAAAAATTGAGTTAGAATCGAAAATTTGGTCCATAATGATTTAGACTGGAAGTGGACAAACGAGATTAAGTTTTCTCTCTGCTCCCTAGCTTCACATATTCATGAAATTTCCAATGGCTGCAGTCAGTCCAGTATCGTATTAATGGAGGTCGATGGTAAGTTCCAAATTATATTTTGGTAAAGAAATTGAATTTTTATTTGATTTAGAATGTTAATTAAGATGTTGATATCAACTAAATCGTAAGCGCTTTTTAAATCAATAGAAGCAATATATGTTCTAAGATTTTGCTGCATGTTGTTAGAGATTTTGAGAGAAAAGGCCGCTATAGCCTCTTGAGTACCTACATTTTTACGAAAGCCTAATTGGTTGGGGTGCAGTTTACTCTCGCTTTCAATATACCATTCCAATCTTTTTAAGATTAAACGCTCAAATAATTTAAGAACATTTGAGGTCAGACCAAATGGGTCTCCAATTATTCCCATCAGTGTGGTCTTTCCCAGATTTAGGTATAGGTAATATAAGCTGTTCTTTCCATTTTTCAGGAATATGTCCAAGTAATAAAATTTTGTTGAAAATTGTTAATAACCACTGTTTCCCTAAAAACGATAGGATTTAAGAATAGGATTGTGAATGCGGTCGAGGCCAGGTGTAGTGTCGTTAAGTTTGCGTAATTCATGATTTAGTTCCCCGTTTGTTTGGTGTCATTCTAATACGTTTAATGTAGTTCACTTATCATTACTGAAATAAGCCTAGCAATATATAGTTACTGATGACTGAATTAGTAGTTTGGGTTCGTGTCAATCCCACTAATGAATACATCTGAATTTTATTTATTGCCTTTAGAATTTTTATACCGGCCAATAAGAAACACAGTTCTCATTATCATACACGGTTTGAGTATAGCTTGCACCTAACAGTTCAGTTCGAGTTTCTCTTACATAAGCATAAAATTAGCTAGTATTTGTAAGAAAATTTAACCTAATTTTACAAAACCTGAAGTCAGTGATGCATAAACATAGAAACTATTCTAAATAATTCCCGTTCAATGTGGTCAATTTGGATCGTTCCAGTTATTGCAACATGCAGGCATACGCTCACAGGCAGTCCATTAACGCAAATAATTTGTGTTGGACGTAGTTCTCAAGTATGTTTAGGCAATATACGTAATGTTAAGGATGGACTTTACATACTCCCCCGACTGACGAACCACTCCTATCACAAAAAATGCTTTGGGATACGATTCATAACGAATTAAATCATGAACTCAGCAAACGACGACTTAATTAATTTTAGTTTAGATAAACTAACAAAAACCTAACCTTCGCTGTTTTAGGCAATCTGGGAACAAATACAGATTAACGCCACATGGTTTATAGTCACAGAGCTTATAGAAAATAGAGAGAGCCTAAGGTTGGTTTCTTGGTGAGGGGTATGAGCCGGGTGGGGTGCAGAGGGAAATACGGTGGGCACAACATTGCCAACTAGTACGACCTGGACGGAAATGCACGATAATGTATGTTTAAATACGATATTAACGTTTACGATCTACTCCAAATGTACGATAATTCAGTAGACGTTTAAGAAAAATCATTTATGCTTCTTTTACGAGTGAAATTGGCATATAATGGAATACTTCATAAAAAAATATTCGTGTGGAGTGTACGATCCAAGAAGCAAAAATACGATAATTTAGAGTGTATTGTACTATCTTTATAATAGAAATGGTTGGAAACCATTTGCGTAGGACCGACAATGACGTAGTCTGTTTTTATATGATGTAATAATAAAATCACGATAATTTTAAGGTACATTTATTTCTCTGTTGTCTACGGGTACATTTAAGGTACAAGGAAAACATTTCATATCATGAAGCATTGGATATATTAAAGCCGAAGTGTGACATTTCTTTTAATCATCGACAACTTACTTACACTCAAGTTACTGCAATTAATACGGTAAGTGAGAAGTCTACTATATCCAAGACTTGTTCTGAAAAAGCTACACAAACTTCCCAAGAAACTGTGGATATTGGAATAATTGGAAATGAACACCTCCAAAGGTGAGTGTAGTTGATAACAAAGAACATAGTACAAGGGATATTTCATTGTCTGAGTTAAACTTGGGAAAGATCGAAAGAAGAAAATTACAGGTTGATGCAAGTTCTAAGGATAACGTAGTAAATCCTAATTTTGTTAGTATGCAGGTCAGTACAGTAGCAGATGAAGAGGTAGAATTATTTGTACAAAAGGAATTGCTGAATTAGAATGGGAACCAAGGAATTGAGGAAAAGGAAGTCTGAAATTTCACATATTTTGATATGAATAATTCAAATAGTGCAAACGTCCAAGCATTGTCAACAGAAGACACAATGTCAACTTTATGGAATGAATAACCACAATCAGGCTGGAACCAGAGCAATTCAATTAATGAATGAACTTTAAGGAACGAATCACCACAATCAAACTGGAACCAGAGCAATACAATTAATGAATGTTTTATCTGCTCTAGGTTTATAGTTACGATTCACTTCTCTATTCTGTTTCATTTTATTGGGGCTCCTTTTTACGAGGAATGTTTCCGGCCAAATGGGCTATTTCAACCAGTCAATACAAGTATAATAATATGGGAAATAGGGCTCATTTTCATGAAAGCTTAAGTTGCTTGCGATTTGGGTGAATAGACAATTAAAATACGTGTTACACGTAATAGGGGATCTTGAAAGGCGTGTTTCATTTGGCTACTCGCCCAAATCGTAAGCAACGCAAGCTTTCATGAAAATAAGCCCTTAGAAATACAGTGAATAAGTAAAATGTGTACTAAATGTAGCCTTTTCACAACTGGAGCAAGTCTGTAATCGGCAATAAGTGATGGTGACATAAAGGATAATTAAAAACAAGGAAAAATCGTCTTCTGGTGCTGCCCCGAATTTTTCAACCCATGTTAATGTGTGGGGACTGCTTAAATGAGAGTAATACTAAGGTTAAGTAAATACCTATAAATAAGTTATTTTCAGACGTTTCTATTTTAGCTTAAATGTTAGGTTAGATTAGGTTGGGTGAGTTTATTATGAAATCTAAAAAAACTACATAAACTCTGGAGTCTTTACATGCGCTGAAGTTCGATGAATTATGAGAATTTTAATGCACCTTCTTTCCTTTTAGAATTATAGGCATTTCAGTTACGACTCATTGCTCTACGTAACGGTGAATCGATTTTGTGACAAATGCTGCAACAAAATCAGATTAGCGTTACTAGCAGAAAGGAGTCGGAATTGTGAAATACTTATAACCCGAAAAGGAAAAGGTATCCCTACATTATGCTCTAATTGAGGAACATACTGTAAAAACATAATACAATTTAACCTAACCTAATATCAAGTAAACCTAAAGACAGCTGAAAGTAACTTAGTTAAATAGCCTTAACCGAAAATTTAAAAATTTCCAAATAATTAAAAGTAGATAATTTACTGTCTTATAAAAAATTAGGTTTGCTGTGTTTTGTTTACCAAATAATTTCGATTTGAATTTTATTGTTGTTTTATATGTACGTTTTATTACAACGAACTCTAGGTACTTTCCCGAATGGCATAATGACCTACCTTAACCCAACTTCCCCCATACCTAACATAAAGGCAAGAAAGTGAACTTGAAGCAACTAGGCCCATTTTACGTTTCTACCTAAATTATTATATAAACCTAACCTAAAATATGGTAAGTGACAGATTGATGCGCGAGAGATCTTGAGTCCAACCTATTAATGCTTTGTTTAGATTAATATTTTACGATGGTAAAACTTATGGGTAATACTAACTTGCATTCAGACTACCAAAGCTAACTTCTTTTTCGAGCTTGTGTAGCCATTGTATGTAAAGAAACAGGTTGAGGTTTCCGTGGTTGAGTACAGAATAAGCTTGTTACACGAGAGAGGATTAAATTGTAAAAAATGAACACAAAAGAATTGATTGTGGCGTCACATTTTGTAGATTAGTTCTGCCATCATTTTTTTTTTAAATTTTAAAAGTAGTACGCACCATTATTATACTATATATTTCGATAAAGAAAGAAATAAACTCACGAAGTGATTCGTACCCAATAACTAACTTGCGTTTAGACAGTCGTTTCTTACTAACGTTACAAGATAACTGTCGTAAGTTGACGCTAGTTAAATTTGAAACCCGAGTTAACGGCAACTACCGTTTACATTACTAAAATGAACTCGGGTTAACATTAACCATGGTAAAATGTTAGTAATGTAAACAAGGCATTAGTGACGTAATGTTATCTTCCTAGAGCATTTTGCCACATCTGCTACAACTTCGTGGTCAACTATATCTTAATTACTATTTTTCTGCCCCTATAACCACGTATAAATTGTAAGTTTAATTTTATATAACTCCTACATTAATTAATTAATAAAACTTTTAGAGGTAGTATTACTGTTGAAATTGTTTTCATAATTTGATTGGAAACAGATTTTAATAAATATAAAATCTTCTATCAATAGAAAGCTTTTACATGATGCTACTACTACATAGTCCTTAAACGTTCAGAAATTTATTAAACTGATATGATTACATAAATTTATGACAATTGTGTAACATTACAGTAGAGAAACTATCATTTAACATATACGGGTTTTATTTCTAAATATCTTGATATGTATGTGGCTTATTTAACTTCATATTTCAACAGAAAATGCGTGAACAAATTATTAAAATTTATCCTATGGAACTCTGCATGGCCTTCTGATACTGACGTCTTTTTTGAGCCGTTAGGCCTTATTATCTAGGTGGGCTTGGTTTAGCACCCGGAGATTTAGGATGAAAAGTAGATAAGCGTTCTGGTTTAGGACCCAATTGCAATTTGTAATTGTTTAAAATTTTGGAAATAAAGATATCCTTCCAGGAATTATTAATGACCGAATGATTATTGTTTTGAGAGGTTTTCACAGATTTGAGTATTTTCCAAAGTTTTGTAATTGGAGTTTGTTGATTGAGGTGAAGGCAATAAGTTCGCCATGATTCCCGTTTGGAAGTCTTAACTAGTTTTACCATGGTGGCGTTAAGTTTCTTGTAAGATTTGACATGGTGGGAGATTCTAAGAATTTGGTACGAGTGTCTTTAACTTTAAGGTGAATCTGTTTGCATTTACCATTTCAATTTCGGAAACCTGGGAGAAGTATGGGTAGACGTTAATGGACAAGAGCAATTCATAGCAATAGTAAGATAATGTAAAAATAATGCATATTCTTGTGACAAAAATTCTTGGAATCTAAAATTCCATACAGATATCTAGAAACTTTTGAAATTTCTTCCAGTTACATTGATCAGTTTTCCAATATCGAATTGATTGTGATTTATTAGTTTGAAATATAGGAGAGTGAGAAAATAATTTAATAAGGCACGGAATATGGTCACTAGTGTATGTTGAGGAACCTACTCGCCAATGGGAGACCAAACTTAAAGAGGTTGAAACAAAAGCTAAATCAATGGCTGATGTCCGGGTATTATTGAGGAGAAAGAAAGTAGGTTGTGGGTCATTGAGTAAGATCAGTTGGTTTTCTTGGGACCAGGTTAGTACTGTTTTACCAAGAGAATCAGTGAAGGGATTACATAAATTTTTAATATGAAGATTCCAGTCTCCAACGAAGACGTTCGGTTCAGGTGTTAGATCGATTAATTCATTAAAAGCAAAACAAGGGTTTTCTTTATGTAGTTTTATTTTGGGGAATATAGATAGAATAAATGTGTAGCTGTCGGTTATTGAACAAAATTGTAATACCGCATATTTCCACTTGTTAAATTGACGTTAAACTGAGGGTAAGTGGAATGTCTATCCAGTTCCATGCTGAAACCAGTTTGGGCAACTTCCCGCAGGCAAGCTCAAACTGTTTCTCAGTTGGAACAAAGTTTTGCGAACGCACTCTTCTGTAAAGATATACTTCCTCAGTTGGGAAAATTTCATAGTACTTCCTCAGTTGGGACAACACCGTGATAATTACGTTAATGCCGCGAATTTTAGATCAGCATTGCGTGTTCGGAAGGATAAGTACGTGGGTTCGAAAACCGCTGCCAAACATCGTGCCTGAGTGGACGCTAGCGGGCAAGGTTTTGTATGGTACTAACTCAACATTCGACTCGTGAAATTGATAGAAACTCTGGAAATTTTCAGGGTCTATGTTTGGCAGTTGGGTTTGTCAAATCCCACGTGCTTTCCCTTCCCAACGCCGAATGCTGATCTGAAATTTGCCGGACTAACGTATTCATCATAGGGGCTGGGTGCTATTGGACCGCAAAACATGAGATAGAACGTTTAAATTTATCATAGTGATATTTCCAGGATTTCTTTTATTCTAAAGATGGCAGTTGGAGCGGTCATAACGTTAAATAGTGTAAAATATTACGTTACCTTAAGGCCACTTTAGACGATCCAATTTCTCGTACGATCCCTCGTGTGCAATCCCATCGGTTACATTCTTTGATCGTGTAAAGCGCAGATCGTACGATTCTTCATGCTATCTCCGATGTATTCTCTAAATAGAAACGGTCCTATTTTTCAGCGGATTTTTCGTACAATCTATGACAGCGCCCCTACTGGCAATATAGCGTGCTTTCCTATTCGGCTGTTTAGTTATGGATTACGAGAGAAAGAGAACATATTAATGTTATTACTTGATGCAGAAATTAACATTCATAGTGGCATAATAAACTATTACAGGTATAAAGATATAAAACAATGTTTTTAAGGGAAGTGTAAAAAGGTCAGTGATACTGCAGTACAGCTACTTCTGCTATAGAGGAGTGGCAATACCTCAAAATGCTACGTTTTGCATTCTTATAACCATAAAAGGTACTAAATACGTGAGAAATATGTTTAAAAATATAATGACAAAGTTCTGATGTGATCTAATAGCTACTGCTTCTATATATTGTGCAATGCAGTAAAGGTGATTTCCTTTGTTTTCCTTGTGCGTAGAGTACCGAATTTGCAGCAGGCATGATATGTATGAAAAGAAATAATGTAGAAGATACCAGTATCTTTGCAATCATATCCCCCCAATGATTTTGATAAACATATACGCTCTGTGCATCCGAAATAATGAAATACATTGAACAGTAATTACAGAAGTAGACATAATGTAAGTAGAGTGTCGACGTCAAGCCAGAGCTGTGCAAGTCAATACGTGAGTTAGGTAATTAATCGAACGAACTAATTTTTATTCAAATGTTAAGACAGCTGATCTCCATATTCATATTTGTATACCTTGTGTGAAATGAGCCTATAAATCACATAAAATCTACAGTACTCCTCATTTTTTGTATTTTGCAAGTATTTCATGCTTATAGGAACGTAAAACGTAGCATTTAGAGGCGTTTCCAGTGCTCTGTGATAGAAGTAGTTATACCGCAGTGTTACTAATTGCCCCCATATGTATAAATAGGAGTTAATATATCGCGATTTATACACTTTTGAAGTGCTGTGTAATGTCACATATCTTGTTAACTCAGGAATATTGTAAAAACAAAACACATATGACTCCGAACTTATCACCGAAGACAGCCAAATTTTCAACGTTTTTTGTGTGCGCATTGAAATATCTTTATCGAAGTACAGAAGTAAAACTACGACAATTTCGTTACCACTGAAACCTAGTAGAAGTTAGATTCTCTTGGTAGAAGAATTTGACATTACAACTGAATTTCTGTTGCGTCAAGATTAATTGTTATCAATATTTTAATTCTTTTCTATTTTTTAAATGGGCTATACTTTCACAAATATCTGTGGCATAATTACCCTAAAAGCCTGAGGTGTCACAACTATAAACTCCAGCAGTTTCATCATTATCCCTCGTATCCAAAATTGTACCGTGTAAAACACTATACAATATTGTATGATTTATCGTACGAAAAATCTCGTACTATGGATTGTATACATTCTTTCATACGAGAGATCGTACGAGAAATTGTACCGTCTAAGGCGGCCTTTAGTTTCACTTTAGAGTTCCATTTGAGAGTTCTAAACGCAATTTCTGGCAAAATTTTCAAAGAAACTAGTAAAAGATAACATGCTTTTGTAAATAGACACTAAAGACCATTTAAAGAAAATTTCACTTTTTGTCACTAGACCACAATAAAATGGGACAGCATGCAATGCTAGACCACGATAGCACATTCTCTCTCAAGTTGAAGAGAGTGGGGGGTCGGGATTCCTCCTGGAAATCAATTGGTTACGAAATTACGGGTGGGATGTTTTCTTTGGGTCGCCCTCCATTTAAATAATATTCGTATTTGGCAAGGATCAGAGCAATTAATCAACACGTCAAGTTCATCAATAACTTTAATCTAACATTTAAATTATCTTTAGTGCAACCTTTTATATAAAAGTCAATGGGAAATGAATACTTCAATACAAATACAGGAAGTGTTGCCTGCCTTTCAGGCGTTCAGAACGAAATTTCTAAAACTTTGAAGTCCTGTAACTAGTGTTCCGCGAAACTCCGAAATGTAGTACTACAGGAGTGTTCATTTGAACACATCATCAATGCACTGTGGAAGTTTCATACTGATTTCCGTGCATCTTCCAGCCAAACACTGCATCAGAGTGCATCTTCCAGCAAACCACTGACTGGCCTCTTTTTTTTCTTTAAAGCCGCTCACTAACTAAAATAACGCAGTTACAGTACAAGAATAAAAAATATTTTTGTCGAACGGAATGCTTCGAAGCCCACTTTACTAAGAACTGTTGGTTTCGCCCTTGGAAGCTCACCAGCTCACTTAGGACATTAATGAAAATTCGCTCATTCAGTAAAACAAGGTCCGCGATTTTGAAAAAATCGAATATAAACAACTATTGTGGTCAGTGGCGCAAACTGAGAGGGGGCGTAAGTGGCGCCTATCCTCAAGGAAGATTTTATATTTCAACAATTTACCCTCAGAGAAACCTTCGATTTATTTGCGGACAAATTTAATTTCTATAGAAATAATACCTTTAGGATACCAGATGCATATTTCATGATAAAACTTGCCAATATAGGGGAAAATATGGTACATGTATACCTAATAATAACAATATTAATAATTTAACGGAAAATATCGAAAAGATTACTGCTTTTCTGCAGATCTACAACCCCTCTCACGAAAATCTTAGCTCCGCCCCTTATTGGGGTTCAGGAGAACATAATGGTTGGCACTAATGCCGTTGAAATAATTTTAAAGTTGTTTCTCCTTAAAAATATATTTTTCCAAGTCAAAGTAAACGTCCAACGGTACTAAAAGTATTTTTTTTTATCCATATTTAACCAGGAACCTTTTTCATGAAGTCGGTTTAAAAATTGAAGAGAAAAGTTTATTAGCTACGGAAGCTTTGAAGTCAATCAAAGTCTTGATTCCAAAACGAAACCTTGCATAAAAAAGTTTCTTACATAGTCAGTCAGGATGCAGTCAGTGGGTAAGTTAAAGTTTACTGTTTTAGTTAATTTTATAGTGTCTTGCACATGTTAAATAATTCATTTTGCTTATACTATAATAAAAACAGGTTACATACTAACAATTATGCGTTTCGTCATTATTTATTTATTTGTCGAATGATGTTACGAAGTGTCCCGCTTTGGATTTCAGGAAAAACGATCAGTTTATTGTAGCCGTTTTTAGGTTCTCTAGGATTCACACATGTGATTGAGAAATGAATGAAACGAAAATATATGTTATAATAGTGATCTTACGTTAAAACGTAACAATACGGGTCCTAAAGATAATGAAGATCATCAATCACTCAAAGAAGTCCCCTTGAGGACTTTTTTGCTGAAATTTTGAATAGAGTAAGTCTCAAACAGCACCAACACTACAAAATTAGTTGCTACTGATTTTTTTTTTTAATGCACAGTTCCGTTTTCCACGGAGAAAAATTTCCTGCGTTCCCCGATTAAAAAAAAAAAAGACAATTTCCAGCACTCCCAATCTTGTATATTTAGCTTTTAACATTAAAAAAAAATGTATTACTATTTATAATTGGCAAGGGTTAGGTGGCAGAGTAAACTTTGACTGAACCTCGCCCGCTGTAATAAAACACATTAGATTTGATTTGATATCATATCATATTTGAGCACATTAGATCGTCAATGTAACACGATTGTAAACGGTATTAGATTTCACCGGATTCGATCTATAGAGTGAGTCATTGTACGCCCTTATCGCCGCCCCTGATGAAACAGGTCAATGAGATTAAAAAGAAAATAATATCCAGTATTTCACAATGTTTTGTTGACGTAATTTTTGACAGCGTAATTTCGAAAGTATTCCAGTACTTCCCATCTACGCACGCAATTGGTATGTGCGTTGACAGATGGCAGCACAAGGTCAATTTCACGTTCCTCCACTCACTTCAGCTCCTCCTCAAATGCAGAGATAAACAAGAGAATTCGCTGGAGATCGCGCGGCATTGGCAGTTGCTCGATTCAGCGTTGAGTGGCAGGCAGTGCAACAAAACGATTGTAGTACCGTACCGAGTGGCGCGAGTAGTGCGAAAGAACTGAAAGTATTTATAAAATCTTTCTCGTGTGAACAAACGCGGCAAGAATTGAACATTTTAAAAGACAAACGTCTGGAATCTTCCAGGTAAGTGCTTGTTCAAGTTTTAAACATGCTTTTTCATGTAACTAAATTAGTTTTGTTGTGTGTGATTTATATGGTGCTCATATTCGGTTGGAAATTGACGACGAACGTTACTGTTGTATTCGTGTTTTGAAATCTCCACAGACCGGTAGAAATACAAATTGCTCTAAAAATATTCGAGATCATCCTTTGAAAGAATAATTCTTTTTTTGCCCTTTGCATAAAGTTTAAAAATAAAAAGAAAAAAAAAATGTTTTGAGAGAGTTCACCTGTGAATGCCAGTGTCAAAAGCAGTTTATTCTTGCGTGACAGGTGCTTCAGGGCAGTCTTTGGAATCGCTCCAGGGAGTTTTTCATGGCTTTTGGGCAGTTTTAAAAAACATCTGATGACAATGGTAAAGAAAGACGTGAAATAGTGAAAGTTCTTTGCGTGGTGTGGTAGGTGTTTATTCTTCTGTACGTGGGCAAGAGAACAGGCTGGCTCACCTTCGGAGGAAGAAGCACGCACGCAAACGGAATGCCTGAACCACGGAGTACGCCAGGACTTTTGAGCGAGTATTCAGAAACTAAAAGGCTCTGTCAAACAGATTGAATTTCAATTTTTTTTTATCATTCCAAAGTGGTTGGAATAATCAAACGTAACCATTAGGCCTAGTGGTTTGCCGAATGCGGTAGGTCCTTCAGGGCAAGCTAAGCCGCCTCCATCTCGATCTTGCGCTTTTTCCTTCTGCTTTAGCGGATGATTTTCCTCCTTAATATTGTCAAGGAGTTGCAATCGTGTCTTCTTCTAGGTATTCTGCTAGAGTGCGAGATCCCCCCAATGGAAGGTATAACCCCGTTTTTATGTTTAAAAGTCTATAGAAACCCTGATTTTTTTTAGCTTTACCTCATGACAGAATCCCTATGTCTTCCTTTTTTCTCTTCAAGTAGAAAAAAGAGCAGACTTAGACCTCCCCATGTTCATGTCTGTTTCATCAATCGCCTCAGTAGTTTCTTTATCTCTCTAGCCTCCAGTATTCCGTCTCTTGCGTGTCCATTCGCCTCCATATCCACATTTCAAAGGCTTCATATCCTCACTAATGACGCTTCTCTTTCAGATGTTATTTATACAGACTCTTGCTTTTATCGGGTTACGATTAACTGGAATTCAACTTTGAAAGATTTTGCTGTCAGTTCACGGAGAAAATTTAGTTTAGAATGAACAGAGACATTCAATACAGTGGCAGTTTCATATATATGCGTAGTCTAGTCGGTAGCGCGCTCGACTTCAGTGCAAGCGTTCCCGGGTTCGATTCCCGGTTTGGGCTCAAAATTTCGGTGTTGACCCAGCATCATGAGGACAATTGGGAAGCTACTGTGAATAAAAGACAGTGATGATCACAGTGAAATCTTAGGCTCTTTTCTCCCAATCCGTCTGGTCAGCGTGGGAGCAGTTGACCAACTCCTCCCTCCGGGGAGAGGCCTCATTCAGCCTTATTGTGTAGATTCTCCTTGGACTTTCAGTTCCTCGGATGCATGGTAGCCGGTTCGGACTTCCTTTTGTGATTTCTATCCACTTGTTTTATGGGTACAAAGAATATTTAAAAACATATAGGCCTATATAAGTCGTCTTAAATCTCAAAATAGTTTCATTGCTTACGCTTCGAGTACTTCTATAAAGAATAAAGTAATATTGCATGCTCTTTGAACGATAATTTAGTTCAAAAGAAATGTTCAGTAACTGTTGAATTATCAAATCTGTCTCATACAGGATGATAACGTAATACACCAATATTGTGCAAGGGATTTCCTGAAACGAAGTAGGGGATTCCCATAAATTCTTTGAAGTAAAGGTGAATCGAAATGAATATAAATGGGGGAGGAGGACAACTTTCCAGAAGGTAACAATAATTGGTTTATGTCAAGAGGATATCTCAAATAGAATTCATATACCAAACGATTTTTAATGTGTGATTCAGAGCAATCAGGAGTAAGAATTACATAGATTCAACGAGTATTTGTTATCAATAAGAGAATATCATGTCCCGGTTGGATGGAGCTGATTTGTATTTCTTTTACTCATACGGAAAGTCATCTTACTCATCTTCATTTGAACCTGCTTTTTCTTCGGAGAATTTCTGGGAATCACCTACTTCCTTTGATAAATTCGTATGCCGAAACGCTGTGGAATTTCTACCCCGGTGATTGTTTTTTTTTCTGTATGATATTATCATCTTCATCATCTCTCCAAGTTTGTCGGTGCATTACGTTACCACGCTGTATATTCATGTTCTTGGAATCTTGCGCGATTGTCGCCCTTGAGTATAGACCACACACATTACAACAGAGTTTGGTGTGTTGTCTAACGTCAAGGGGATTTCACTAAAACACAAAAATAGGGGCCAGATCTGGACATGGACGTAATGATGTATTACAAATAGAAACATTTTTGTGATCTATAGTGCCACACGCAGGATGTCATGTATGAACATTTGACCGACAACTGAATATAAATTTTCTACGGACAAAAATAAGTTTATAAACTTTAGTAAACGGCACAGTATTCTGGATAATTTCATGTTCCGGATCCGGATAGGGATATCGGGATAATCCGAATAATTTAATATAAAATTATTGGAAATAATCAGTTTATAATAAAGAATCAGTAAATATTTCAAATGAACAATTACATGTCTTTTAACAATATCATTTTAATTGCTCGAGTATTATTTCTTCGACAATTGGCGCTTCTTGTATCGGTAGTTTGCCAGTAATGTGGATAATTGTTCAAATATCAGTTTGCGAATACGAATAATTTTACTGTCCCCGTAATCCGAATTCCGAACTGATAAGTGTTCGGTCACTAATAGTTCTTCTAAAAGTCGGCTAATATTCAATTATTCAAATATAGATATTTCCGGATATTAAGAGCCCAAGTTACAAGTTTTTCGAATGAAAGATCACAAGTTCTTCAGGATCAATTGATAATCGGTATCCCTATATTAAAGGGGGGGGGGGTATGTAAGGTTGTCGTATTTTAAGTGTGAACAGAACGAAGATCACTCATAAAGTCTGGTATATAGGTAATAACCAGTGATTCCGCCAGACCCCCCGTGCGGGGGTTTCACCTCAAAATCCTCGAGAACACTCCCTAACTTCAAAATTTTCACGGTCAAAAATAGATAGAAACGATGCAAAACCACTACACCCTCCCAATTTTTACTTTACACCTCAAACTGAAAATCCTGGCGGAATCACTGCTAATAACACTTGTGAACTCGTCATAAACCTCTTTTATTGATTGCAAAGTGTCTTGTAAATTCGTCCGAAATTCCGTTTCCTTTCTTGATCGATGTTGTTCGTATGTGAATGTTGGGTAAGTAAGCGCTAGGAAGACAAACGAATGA
Organism: Lepisma saccharinum; assembly: GCA_022664845.1. Classification (NCBI taxonomy): domain Eukaryota; kingdom Metazoa; phylum Arthropoda; class Insecta; order Zygentoma; family Lepismatidae; genus Lepisma; species Lepisma saccharinum. The sequence goes on along the minus strand of JAGDQP010019860.1, from coordinate 16,122 downwards.
GTACACCGGTTGAACTGAAGTTAGAAAGAGAGTATCCTGTTGTTTAGAACTCCAGTATTTACCTGCCGGCCGAACGGTCAGCGGCGGTAGGCCATCGCCTCGAAGATCCCGGGTTCGAGTCCCGGCAGGAGCATGAGTATGGCTTTTAACAGCTAAAGGCGAATCGTGACGGGCCGAAGTCCAAAGTTACTAGACTGGCCCATACAAAAATAAAGTTTTTTTTTAAGTATTTACCACCAGATGAAGTGAAGAGACATTTGTCACAGAATTACTCGATGTCAGGTCAGTGAAATTTTCTCATTACTTGCTAGATCACTACATATCAGGAGAAGCTGATTACGATACATGGTAATCATTTAATCAGCCAATACATGGGAGTCATTCCACTCATGATTGAAAAGCAGGTGGACAAGGCTTAACGTGTGTTGAAAGACCTGCCTTTAGCAGGATACTACTGATAATTATTAAAAGAGATTCAAACTAAAGTAAATGCAAAACTCTAAAGCACAACACAACCACGTGTTAAACTTCGCGCAAGGAGGAATTGTGAGGAAGATATCCGCCAGTGTAGCTTAGACGATGTTTCTCCAGTGTAATAAATGTTAACACCTTCCAAGCTTGCTCGATGTTATTAGGACTGCCAGTCCTAAAATAAATTGGGTAGAGTAAAATTTCTTTGGACAAGTTTACATCGGACGCGTTTACATTATTGACAATCTACCAGTTTTGAGTAATCGAACGATGGAAAAGAAACTGTGGATAGATGGGAAAAGGATTAATTAATCGTACATTAAAACTTTTCATGCCTATAGCATTTGTGTCAGGTGTGAGGGAGGGGTAGGGAATTAAGAGGAAATGTCACTCACTATTTAAGCGCACAAATTAGAAGCTGGAGTCTTTGTAGATGAAAAGTAGATATTCTGTCTACTTTCACGTTTCGTGCTGTTTCTTTTCTAGATCTCTCCTTTCTGCTTGTGTCATCCTCTTGCTTTTTTTTTTTTTTTGCTAGTCTTTTTTCCTATTCGTTTGCACTTTGTTTCCCACGGGTACTCACTGTTGCCGCAAGACACTCTGACTAATTTCTTCGTCGTTTTTAGTTTCTGTTTATTATTTAATAAACCGCTTCCTGTTTTCTCACGTGTACGCATCTTTTCTTCATTCTCAGTCTTGTTATTGTCCTTTTATTGGTGTCCGTAAAATTCAAGGAAAAACGAGAGCAAGTAAGAGCATCCCGAGAAACTCTTGAGGACTTAATTTTGCCCGCCGCCAAAGCTAAAAAATGCGTTACTGTAACGACAATTCGTTAAAGACGCTAAAATATTTGGAACTATTCAGTCGTCAACACGCTCAGTGATTCTGCGAGACCCACCTGTGGGGTTGTCAACCCCCAAATTCTCAAGTGTACCCCAGCACTTTTACGGTAAATAATCAATAGGAACCGCTCAAAACTCCACTTACACCCTCCCAATTTTGACTTTAAATCCCCACCCAAACTGAAAATCCTGGCAGAACTCCTGAACACGGTGACAATGTGCTGAAGTGCGTAAAGTTTAAGTCTTTAAAAAGTAATGCAAAGAGAATTTCTTTCGGCAAATACTTCATTGTTATGGGTACCGGAAATAAATGTGAAAAAGACAGCGTTGCTGACGTTGGATCGGCACTGTGGACCAAGTGCTGTTGCCGGGCATCACCAGACAAATGCCGTGTCCGCTACCTCCCTCATTACTTGTTCCGGAAGAGTGATCGCTGAAAGATGTCATATCAGAGACGCTTTGTCCACTGTTCAAGCCAAAAATGAAAAATAAAAGAAGCAGTGAAAATCCGAGTATAATATCAAATTCCACAGAAGCGTGTTTAATATAAAAATGTCGCAACGAAAAGCTATAGCACGATCGGATTGAAAACGAACGGGTATAACGAGGTCGCTGATTTCAAATTTGAAGACAGTTGATTACGGACGGATGGACAGGCAGACGAGCAAAATAAAATTAGGACCTAAAAGAGTCGCTAAACTTTTGGGAGCCCACTAGAGAAACAGAGAATGATTTCTAATTTAGTAGGGTAATGCCTAATGAGATATGCTCTCCCTATCAAGCCCTACTAATTAACGCGACACGCACGCATAAAGAGTGAAACAGTGAATATTGCGGCTCATCATTAAGGAGACCCAGCTAGGATAAAAGAAGGATTTCAGAGACATCAATGAACGAACTAGTGGATACAAACTTGATTCAATCAATGACAGTTTTTTTTATTAACTCGTTCAAGCATAAAAATAAAGGAAGAATGTCCATTGCTCGTGAAATTTATCTTTTAGGTCAACGCATTTTTGTTTTCAAGACAATTAAGTAAATTTTAACCAAAAGCAAACTAATTTGTACTCCTCACCAAGAAAAATCTGTAGTTTGAAAATTTTAATAATTTATTTTAAGGTCTTTCGGCAAGTTTTGGTTCAGGTCAGTGGAGATTATGTGATGAGAGAGGTGCTCAGAGCTGTATCCATAAGGAGTGTTCGATTTACGGTACGGGACGGTTGGAGTTTCCCTCTCTCCGGAAAAATCTTCTCTGGCCGTTTTCTGAAAAGTCTCGAATATCAAAGAGCGAAAAATTTATTCTGCAGTTTGGGAATTTATTCTCTCTATCTGAATATTGTACAAATGGAAAACTGTCTGTATGTAACGTTCTATCCTACACTCTTAATAATTTTCAGCCACTTTCCTGCAATAACTCAAGCAAACTAGGCAACTGGGTGTACGAAAATTTTCATTAACATTACTGGCGAAATAAGAAACCTTTGATATTCAAAGAATATTTAAACAGCAATATTTAAACCAGTCAATAAATATCTCTAATCGAGAGATGGTGCGATCGAATTGCAGTTCTGAAATATTTTTTGTTTCCCCCGCAATCACCAAACAAACTCTAGGTTTGGTACCTTGATTGAAGGTCATGGTTGCTATCTATTCTATTCCTGCTATCGCAGTTCCTCCTTTTCACTTTTTTGGTATCGGATTTTCTCCGGAGCGTGGTTAGCAGAAGTCAAAATTGAAAAAGGCAAAGCAGACTCGTAAAGAAAGACGAGATACTTAAGAAGAAGGAAAGTGCAACGATATTGAAAAGTATTTAACGTAAAACAATAATCAAATTTACAAATCTACCATATTGAGATTCGACTTACTTTTCTTTTGTAAACTTCATTACTATGTTTCGGTAAACTGCCCAGTGAAATTTCAATAATGATCTACGTAAAAGGAAAAAAAGTCGGGAAAAACAATTGCATTGAACTTTAATAATTCCTAATTGCTCCCTGAGTACTTTTAGCATATTAAATTAATAATTTGTGTACCGTATGTACTTAATGATTACGTGCAATTCCCAATGAATTCAAGTGTTTTATTCTGAAAAGTAATGCCCCGAAATGTTCTCAAACAATTCAAGAACAGCTTACCATAAAAGATCTGAACATCTATACAATGGTATTACTCAATTACTAACCACTATGAGTTTTTTTCCATTTCAACTTTGAACTTTCATTAATAATGACAGACTCTAACATACTATAAAAGATGTCATACATTTCATTTACAATTGTTGAGGTCATAATTGTTTTTAGGTGTTTACTGCTTTGTCCCGTAACATTCATCTTTTAACTCAACGATCATTGACATTTCGTTAGGAAGTGATTGGAATTTTTCCAAAGTTTGACATCATTCATGACGCATCAATGAATCATGATAGTAAAATAACTGGACTTTCCCAGTAGTCGTCAGAAAATGGTATGTTCCGGCGCTTGAGCAAAGCTGTGTCTATAAGGATAGTATTTGGCTCCACAAGACTTTAATACACCAAAAAGTAGCAGTGAGTATGTAGTTTCCAAGTGTTTCTTTCATGTTGTGTGCATTTTTAAATTTCCAATGCAAAATCTTCTCAGGGTTTAAAATTTTCTGTCGTTTTATTTAATGAAAAAAGGAAATTTTAGCCATTATATCGTATGTGGTTCCGTCTCCTTCTTTTACTTTCTCTACACGATACCTTCGATTGCACTTCTAGCAGGTACGTATCCAGAATTTGGTTTTGGGAGGGGTCCAACGGTGTGTCTGGGCATGAAATGTATATAAATATATATATTACGCCTGAAGTTATACTATTTTCTATAAAACTTTGAGTTTTTGGGGGGCGGGGGGGCCGGATCTACCCCCTTAATACGTCCCTGACTTCTAAATAATAATAATTTTTGAATTTGAAATTATTTACAGTCTTTAGGTATTTCAGACTCAGGCTTTCTAGAGAGAGGATATTGGTAGGTACCATCCCGGTATTCACCTGGTATGACTGAGGGAAAACCCAGGTGGCGGCCTCTGGGATCGTTTCCATCCTTCCGATTGCTAAGCAAATGCTCTACCAACTGAGTTACGACCGCTCCGTATAATCACAATCACAATGCAATGAACATTGTGTATAATTTTTGTTGTCTCTCGTCCAAAATGTTCGTATTTGGAGACGTTTTTCTGTTGTTTGTATTTTAAATTATATGTAACTTATTTTACAATTTGTTTCAAGAATGTTTAATGGGAAAACTGTGCGTCATAAATAGATATTCAAAGCCACATCGTGGGAAAACAATTACGTTTGAAGTATGTGGTTTTGCATGACATGTTTATCTCTCGATCATATGAAGAAAATATATTCCCCTCCCTTTACATTCGTCCGGTCTATAGCAATAATACCATTATCTTTGTTAGTGTAGGCTTTGTGGGTACTGCTTTAACGCAAGGAATTCGTACGGTTGGCTGTGTTTCTATGCTCAGCAAAGGAAGTTGAATGAATGTTGGTTTTTTGTGCCTTCCACTACACCTGTTAAAAACTTTTTCCTCGTAATGGCTGACCGAATACGGAAGTTGGAACTGGCTGGCTGGAACCACCACCGAAGTGCTCATCTACGGCAACAGTCGCTGTGGCAACAACGTAATTGCAGTCAAGACGACGATCGAAGGGCCTCAGGCTACAACAATACCGTGGCCCAGAAAACATTTGAGAGGAGGAGTTCTGGAGTTGTAAAAATAACAGCAGACAGCAAGAGTGACTGGGCTAGTTTGTCGTCACTGCCGTGTGTGTACGTTGCTTTTCTACTGTAGAGTTGAAATCACTTTGCATAGATTGCAAACTCTCTGTGAACGAAGAATAAGATGTCTTGAAGGTTCTTCAATTTTAATTTTTTTCTCGTCACAGTTCAATCAACAGCTATTAACATATTTAACGAAGCGTTAAGTCAACGGGGCGGGCATGCAAAAAAATTATCCTTCAGGTAAAACTAAATTTAGTCATCGCTTCCATTATTTTCTTCTTCTTGAAAGATAAATAACGCAGAAAGTGCAACTTTTCCTGTACTGGTGTCACCACTAACTATAGTTTGGAAATTGTAGTAATTTATCCAATCTTTTCCAATATTCTCTAATTCCTGGGTTCAAGTCCCGTGACGATTCATGGAACGGAGTGGTAACCCACTTTACCAAAACTTTAGGTGCTTGAAGCTCACCAGCTCGTTTAAAACATTAACAAAAATTCGCTCAATCTCTAATCCCCCTCCCCTACTTTCAACCCTAAATAGGTAGTGTACGGTAACAGTTTAAAAACATACAGAAAAACAGTTGTTTCCGTAACAGTGACTCGAAACCAATTGTACATATTAGCTAGAACACCCAGCCGAAAACTGGGATATCAGGGTTCGAGTCCCGGTCACACTGTATTACGACAATTTTTTCTATATATTTTTCAATTGAGGATATTGCCGGAAGAAGGGTACATAGATCAAAAACGCATTTTCGGTAAACAGCTGGTAAAGATTTAGATTCAGTGTTACCAAGAAGTTTTCGAAACAGTGTTTATGTCGATGACACCAGTATCAAGAGCATAGAATCAGGTTTGAAAACTGTTAACTAACCTACTAGAATTCAAAGTTTGCGTGAAAATATTTTGAAAATTGTGAAAGCATGCTATGTGCCCTTCTTCTGGCAATCAAAGATTTTATGGTGATTAGGTTGAAGAAAGAAAGCACAAACAAGCACAGTATTTAATACAAAAAGAACATTGAAAATAACAATAACAATAGCTTTCTTAAATTGTCTTTGCAAGTATTTGTTTCAATCTCTTCGTTCTTGAGACTGAAAAAAAAATCAATCTGCAAGAACTAGTACATGTATGTCGCATCTAAAAATACCAAGATTTTGGGAACCCAATAAACAGCCTAAACGGATGGAGATAGAAAAACGAAATTTGGTATGACGGTACATCATTACCAGAAAGTTACGAAAATATTACAAAATGGCGAACCCCAAAAGTTAATTTTCAACACCGTTAGAGCTAGAGATACAAAATTTGGCATAAAAGTGTATTATCAAAAGTAGTTTAGGAAAATATTACAACATTTTCAAAAAGTCACACTCTTGGATTCAAAATGGCCGCCAAAAACATTTTCAACCCCGTTTGAGCTAGAGATACGAAATTTGGAATAAAGGTGTATTATCAAGAGTAGTTTAGGAAAATATTACATCATTTTTAAAAAGTCACCACCTTGGATTCAAACTGGCCGCCAGAAATCATTTTCAACACAGTTTGCGCTAGGAATACTAAATTTGGCATAAAGGTGTATTATCAAGAGTAGTTTAGGAAAATATTGCAACATTTTGAACATTCGCCATCTTGGATTCAAAATGGCCGCTCAGAAACATTTTAAACAGCGTTTTAGCTATGGCACTAATTTTTCCCATTCACTTTGAATCGAAAAGAATGTATCTTTTCCGGTGACGGGCTAATTCACTTGTTTTTATGTGCGATCTGACTAGACCAATCTTTCTATCGCACTGTGTAAATGATTAGCCTCTGACGGAAAACATGTGAATAAGTTCTACATAAAACACATTGCTGAACCATGAACAAAACTTGATCATTGTCGAGTTGAGGTTATGTCTGACAGCAGGGTCCGAAAGCAAGACGACAGTTTTCACTTACGGAAACTTTTCTACATATTTTTTTCTACCAACCTAACGAATAGAGATATTGACTTGAAAATTGCAGGACATGTAGAAAAGAATATGGCGGATCGTTTAAAGCGATTGCCGGAAAAAGGGCACATAGGTCTATGTGCTCGTCTTCCGGCAATGTCCTCAATTGATTATGGTGATTAGTGTTTTGCCTGGAAGGTTTATGACGCAAAGGTCCTACGTGGTGGTTTATCGTTAACTAGCGTCGTATGGAGATCATATCTGAAGAACGGGACCTATACAGTTTAAAGTGGATTTCCAACCACTCAATGTGTTCTTACCGGGAATCGAATTCAGATGTTCTTGATTACAGGGCGACGAGTGAAGTCACTGATCCACTGGCAAGGTTTGTTTTAATATTCCTTTCAATGCTGAACCAATAACTTGCTATTCCGTGATGTTACAACTTACAAGTAGATCGCATTTTTGCATGAATAAAGGAAGAAAATCTTAGCCGGAAAAGTTTTTTGTTTTTATGGTTAAAATAAACTTTACTTGCTCTATTATGAAGTTTTCATTATGCAAAAAGTTGCTTTTTTTTTTGCTTCGGTTTTACAAAATGATGGTTAGCAATTTTTACATGAACCATTGTGGAAGGAACAAGAGGGGAGGAAGAAAGTAGGTGTAGGTCATGAAGAATATTAAAATTGAAGAATCGTATCCTAATAAAACCAAAGAAGTAACTCAGAAACAAATGAAAACCCCAGTGGAAAAGAGGAACACGCTACAAAACCACGATTCAGGAGTTGTATGCAATAGCGGTTGGGGTTTTAGAATCTTTTGCGTTCCATTGTTTACTTTCAAATTCATTCTGTGTTTAGTAGTATATCAACAAAGTTTGGTTATGCTATCTCATCATCAACAATACAAAATATTGATGTTGGTTTACAAACTCTGGCGTACATTATCTCAAAACCTCCATTTGTGGGTTAAGCCCTGCTTGCTTTTAACTCGACAATTCTATAGCAAGAAGAAATTTGTGAAACTCTCCCTTGTAGAAATGTGACGTCGACCTGGAACTATTCTAATTCGTACCTCAATGAGATGAAATTGTACAATTTTTAATACCATACTATGTATAATGTACATACTATCAAATTTTGACTAAATACTAGTAAAGTCTGGACCCATCTTTTCACACAGTCTGGATCTTGCTCTTAATTTTTTTCAATGGTTGGCTGAAATCGTACTTTGCAATGAGTATCACTTACTCTTAACAGTGGCTTGAGCCTCTTTTCCATAACGGATATCAAAGTGTCATAAATTATGGATTTTATTTCGCTTATTTTCAGAGAATGAGCATATGACTTTGTGTTAAATATAACAGAGGATTTCCTTATTGTAAAAAAAAAGGAATCTCAAAATCCACAGACATATGGCATATGTCTTTTACCACCTGGGCCGTCAAATATAAAAGATTTCTTACATCAGAGATAAGAGAACTAAGTAGTTCTTTTATCTCCGAATATTGGGCCACGTCAGCGTTGCCAACTTGTAATATTTATTTATTGTACGAAATGCACATTAATTTTGAAAGGTCTGACTGTGTAAAATTAAAAAAAAAAAAAAAAAAAACTTGTAGTATGACGAAGCGAACATGCATCGAAATAATTAGACAACCCTTCTCTTCAAAATTGATAAAAATGTTAAAATAAGCTTTTTCTTTACTTACTGACAACTGCAAACAGTAAACAAGGCTGTTTGCTTCTTTCAAAAATATTTTACTGATGAAGTCTAGAAACTGCTTCACTATCGTCCAATTGCGAAATCAAGTTTCTTCCATTGCAATTTGACAATCCTAAGCATTAAACGCTCAAGAAATTCTCCGCACGGGAGATGAAAACATACCCGATATATGTGTTATTATTACTATTTGGAACGGGAGGGGATCATTGGAGAAACTGGAAACTGCATAATGAAGAACCCCACAGACTGTACGATTCACCAGATATTATAAGAATAATTAAATTATTATTACCAAGGTGAGCATGTCATCCAGCTCGGATGGGAGAAAACGAAGATTGTATTCCATCGTGGTTGGGAAGCCGGAGGGAACGAGGTCGTTGTTAAGACGAGAACGGTCTTCACGATGTAGGTGTTCGTGATGGAAACTGGCTTCCTTACCCAAGATAGGATCCAATTGTAAACGTTGGTTACTGTGGCGATGAACTTACGGAGTTATGGGTTCATTAAGAAAGTTAATTATTGAGGATATGTATCATTTAGACTTACTTTACGAAAGTTTCTGTCGATGGTACGATAATTTTGGCACAATTAGTTGGGCGTGATTACTTATTATTTTTTTTTCTGATATCATCCATGCTTTGAGTAGATAATTTGTTTGTAGGTTTTCCTCTTGGGATAACGGAGAAACATTCAGTACCGTCATAATATGAAAGTAAGCAACTGCCCACCAAATTGCATGAGGAAAATTAAGGAAAAATTACTAACAATTACACTTATCGCCTTTCAGGTGATTAGCGTCACGACTTCTCTACTACCGTTCTATATACTGCTCTTTTGAATGTCTCCGTGTACAGTTGTTTGTCCAACATCTGTACATTTCTTTGAGGAGATTGTAAGCAAAGGTATATTTAAAAGATTTGAGGAGATTAATTGACTTTACAGCTGTTGTTCAGCAATAGAATACGGGATCTTGATCGTGAGAATATCGTCTGTACTGTCCAGTATTAGTGAAAGACGACCGCCTGTATTTTTTTTTTTTTTTTTTTTTTTTTAAACAGGTTTCTTACCTTTTATCATCGTCTGACCACTGTGTTCACCTAACGGGACACTGAACGAGACATATTCGTTGTCGAAGTAAGGACAAGTCATTTGGTTGGTGCATAAGCTCCGTTCGTTAGTCGTCGCCGTCGTACCGGAAGTATGAAAGAAAACAGTTTTCTGGGTAACAAGACTCATGAACTAAGCCAGTTGGAGTCCCCCAAAGGATTTGTTTCATGACTGAGAATCCGTAGAGGATTAACTGTTTTCTGAATGTTGTTGTAAGCTTCAATTGTAAATTTCTGAAGTGTTCTTTTCCTTTTCTTTTATCGTGTAGCAGAAAAGTACCGTTGCTTCTTTTTTCTTCAATCTCCCAAGAAAGAGTGAACCGCAGAGGAGGGGAAGCACGTAACAGGAGATGGCATGTCATATGTCGCTGCATACGAATTGCTTATTCTGTGGGAGAAGGTGGTACAGAGGAAGGTTGGGGAATAGTATCATTTGGAAAAGGTCATTATTTTCGGTGTAATTACTTCGAAAATTATAACATTTTTGTTACTATGAACTCTTGACTTTCGAGATGGTTGATTCAGCGGTAGCGAGGTATGATCAGGAGATTCGAGGTCCAAAACAAGATGCTATACTATCTACAGAGTAGTATCACCATGATAATAGTGTTACTTTTCACATGCCACTTTTTATTCGAGAGCTAGTAGAAAATATTCTTTACATGTGCCTGTAATTTCATGTTCAGAAACGTCTTTAATTTATTTTTCTGGGCTGTACTTAGACCTGGTAACCCTCTCAGAACGACATGAAGTAACCCGGAATCGAATCCTCTTTCCCAATCTACCGGATAAACTTTGGTATCTCCTGGATGGACGAGGTTTATTATTGTTACGCATTTGTCTTTTTTCTGTAAGTGTCGAAACATTGTGAGGTCTACAAAGAGCCTGAGAAATGAAAGAAAGTAACAGATTGCAGACAAATAATGATGTTGCTCTGGTTACCCCACCCGGATTCTATCCAGCTCTGGTTACCCGGATTCCAGCCCCCTATCATTATTTTCGTTCATCTGTGCATATATTTTGTTTATCACGTAAAATGGTGCAAAATGCGATCAGCTATCAAAATGTTTGTCAGCTCATGCAAGAATCTAAACATATAGTTTTGTTTCTTTCCACTAACAGTAGTCAGAGCTTCGTAATTATTCCAAATTCACATACCGTTGCCAGGTACAATTTTGATCCCCCCCCCCCCCCCTTAAGGTTTTTAATACATTGTCAATTTTTGTTTTTTTTTTTGATTATTCTGCAGTAATAAATTTAAAATATCATCTTGACTGTGAAGTGAAATTTTAATTGCAAGCAAATTATTTTAAAACAAATCAATAGAACTTAAAAACGTGCCGGTCATGTCAGGTTCCGGGACACTTCGTCACCTCACAATCAGATGCTCTTGTGCAAAATTTCTAAAGGGCAGACTTTAGAGTCCATTCTGTCTGTCGTTACCCTTGCACAGTAAAGAAAGCAAAAGTTGTAGGACACGTTTTCCAATCATTTCCTTTTTTAGGAAGCAGGCGGGGGTAGCAAGTTCGTACCCTTTCAGAGAGGTTAGTGTCTTATTATTGCCTACACAAAACAAGTTTGTTCCATGGTGTTTCTTGTAATAGCGGGCATACAAGCGATGAAAAAGTAGTCTTTTTAGAGAAATAATAAGCTATCGCTTTATAAATACATCAACTGCGACAATCTTTCGTTTGTCATTGATTTTCGGAATTTCGTAAAAATCTCTCGACTCTTTTTAATGTGCTTTCGGTAAATGCTGATGTAACACGAATAATAAGTTTTAACTTTAGTAATTTCAAAAATTATGTTCCAAAACGTTTCCGAGAGTTGATTGCTTACAATACATTCCAACAACTTGATTCGCGTAGGATTTTACCTGCATTACCGCAGATATTAATGTTCATTTTGTAGCGGCGGCAAATTGAAAACTCTTTGATACAGCAGTTTAAGTTTCTTAATTTTTTGCTGCATAGGAGTAGTTCAATGTTATTAGTTTCTGATTTCAAGGAAAACCCTTCACAAAACTGCACAAAACGTATCTTAATGAGCTTTGCAATGGAGTCTAAAATTTCTTCTTCTTTTTTTTTTTTTCGTTTTTACAGCTACAAGTTAGTGTTTGGAAGTAAGCTAACCGAACTGAAGTGATGATAAATCCCTGTGTTTTCAGTGTGAAACCTTTACTATTTTGTAGCTACGGTTTGAGAAATACAATGTTAAAAGTCCAATACCAACATTAGAAAAGTTCGAATTGTATATATATCCTAAATATTAATATTCAAAAGTTTAAAAATATTCAGAGACTATAGAGATAGACTTTTAACAAAATCGACTTTTGCGTTTTCCAATCCATTTTACGATTTATCGTTTTCTCTCAATTTGCACAAAAATTTTTGATCACGGATGGTCATTTTTAATTATTCTAAAAAAAAAAAAAGATACAGTGGATAGCGAGAAAGCTTGACAGTGTAAAAGCGTCCTCAGTCCGTTTACTACGTAGATAAGTTGGAGAGATTTGCTTGTGTAGCATATTCTACTTGCTGATAAATTTTCAATTTTCCGCGAAAAAAAAAAAAACGTTTTCAGGTATTTTTCCTTTTTCCAATTTTTCTAAAAACGATCCATTTCTATTCCTTTTTATCTTTTTTTTTTTCAAAGAGAAACTTTCACTTACGGTTTTCCAAAAACGGATGGAGTCCCTCCCTACACGCAGACAACTAAAAGGGTAAAAATGTAACGGAAAATGGTAACCTAAAAGGAGTATGTTTACCAGTATGGAGTACCTTGGGTTAAAATGTTAAAATTAACAAAGCACTAAACGGTTAAATCAAGAAGGTTAATGTAAGCCTCCACTGTTGGTTAGCTAATCTTTACTATAAATAACATGTTATCAGTTACTAGGGCCATTCCAGTTGATAGAAGAAATTCTGCCAGACCCCTCCAAATCGTCCAGCACACCCCAACTGGTTACTGTTAAGAAACGATACGAACCCTGCAAAAATCTACTTACACCCTCCTAACTTTGACTTTCCCCCACAACTGAAAATCCTGGCAGAATCCCGAGTTGATATCAGTCAGTAAGAAGTTACGAATTTGGCACAGATCCGTATAGCACATATCCGTACAGGCTAAAGTCTGTTTCATTTCCGTACGGCTTACAATGAAATAAGATGACAGGAACATGCATCCAGATAACATCAGCACATTTACATACACGTCTAGATGGACACATTATTAGAATGTGGCATCTCTAAACGTGTAGCTATGCCTGAGGTTAGAGGGAAGTCCAACAAAGAAAACTGAAAGTCTAGCAGCGACACACCGGAAATTGTTGCTAAGGAGAGCATGAAGAATTCTTAATAAAGAAGGATTGATTTTTACGTCAGTACAGAAACTGTGCATCTGTGAATACAGAAATGTATGTAAGTCTGTATACCAGGTGTGTAAATATGAAACCGGAATTTGTGCATAGACGGCGTTAGCTGTCACTGTGGTTACCGTAAAACTGCGTCCTTGGCGCCACTTGCTTGTTTTGACTGCTGATAACGATTTGTAACTCACAACCAGACAAGTTTCATGTCATAGTGTAGTGTTTAATAGCGTTGAACATGGCGCAATTTGTACCTACAAACTACGATGTGCGGATAGCATTGATTTTTTGTTACCATTTGAAGAAAACTGCTGCGGACTCTCATCGCATGCTTGTCGAAGCTTACGGTGATCATGCTCTTGGCAAGTCACAGTGCTGTGCGTGATTTACAAAATTTAAAAGAGGTGATTTTGACGTGAGAAACGAAGAACGTGGAAGACGACCGAAAAAGTTTGCAGACAGCGAATTGCAAGCTATGTTGGATGAGGATGACGCTCAATAAAACTCGCGGATCAATTAAATGTGACACGAGAAGCAGTTTTCATACGTTTAAAAGCTATGGCCAAGATTCAGAAGGTGGGAAAATGGGTTCCACATGCATTGACTGAACGACAGCAGGAAAACCGAAAAAACACTTGCAAAATTCTGCTCGCCAGGTACAAAAGGAAATCATTTCTCCATCGAATTGTGACTGGTGACGAAAAGTAGATCTATTTCGAGTATTCTAAGCGTAAAAGATCATGGTTAACTCCAAGAGAACCGGCGACATCGACTGCAAGACCAAATCGCTATGGACGGAAGACAATGCTTTGTGTTTGCTGGGATCAGAAGGGAGTGATCTATTATGAACTGCTGAAACCTGGCGAAACCGTTAATACCCAACTTTACCGACAACAAATGATCGATTTGCATCAAGCTTAGCGTGAAAAACGACCAGAATATGACCAAAGACAACATAAAGTGATTATGCTTTACGATAATACACCCTCCCATACAGCAAAACCGGTCAAGGAAACGGTTGCGACGTTTGGCTGGGAAATCCTTCCGCATGCGGCTTACTTACCAGACTTGACGCCTTCCGATTTTCACTTATTTGCATCCATGGGACACGCACTTGCTGACCAGCGCTTCACATCTTACGAAAATGTACGAAAATGGCTTGATGACTGGTTTGCAGCACAAGAGGCAAAGTTTTTTTGTCCGACATCCACACATTGCGGGAACGATGGTAGAAATGTATCGCTAGCGATGGCCAATACTTCGAATAAAATAGTTCTTAGCATTGTCATCCAATCACTGTGTCTTTTCTGTACATAAATTCCGGTTTCATATTTACGCACCTGGTATGTAATAACACTCGTCAGAACTGAAGTACATCGCCACGCGTCACAACTACATACATACATACAGTGTTCGATTTGTTGGGGGTGTAAGGGATGCTGGGGTTGCCCGGTAGTTGATTCCGAATATCATCCCAAACAGAAATTAAAACCGACACCATTTACCGTTTCTACTCTGCATAATACTAGCTTTTTATTTAGTTTTCAATCAAGTTGATATCGAAAACATAATGTTGCTTTGTCTAGTATTTTTTTTATTATTATTTTAAAAGTAATCCACATGAAAATTATTTTAGATATATTTTCAATACAAGAAAGGGGACAAAGAACGCGTCGAAAACTACAAACCAATTAGTTTACTGTCAGTTCTATACAAGACTTTCACCAAAGTCCTTTTAAATCGTATTGAACGGGACTTGGCTTGGATTTTAACGAGGGAAGGGAACAAGCCGGATTTCGTTGTGGATTTAGCACAATGGACCACATGCAAACATTGAACGAAATGACTAATGAATATGAAATTCCACTATGTTTGGGATTCATAGATTTCGAAAAAGCTTTTGATTCGGTATCCTTGTCAGCAGTACTTAAATCACTTGAACATCAAGGTATCGAAAATCCATACATCAAGCTATTGCGAAACATTTATTCGACTGCCGCATCTGTCATTAGACTACATCAAGAAAGTGAAAAATTTAAAGTTGGAAAGGGGTAAGGCAAGGAAATTCAATTCCTCCAAAACTGTTTTCTGTGGTCCTGGAGAGAGTGTTCCAAAATTTAAACTTGGATGAAGTTGGAATTAAAATTAATGGCGAATATCTTCATCACCTACGGCTCGCTGATGATATAGGCCTGTTTGCTTCAAATGCGGATAAACTACAAACCAGAATGGAAGAACTGAATAATGAGAGTTCGAAAATCGGCCTTAAAATGAATTTAAGTAAAACAAAGGTCATATACAATCAACATGCTGCAAAAAGGGAAATAAAGATTAGCGGAGAGACAATAGGCCAGCTCAAAACATCGAATGCCAAGTTGACTGATGAAATAAATAGATGTAAAATGGCGTGGAGTTCGTTTGGAAGACTACACTTTATTTTCAAAAGCAAACTACCAATGTGTCTGAAGCGTAAAGTTTATAATCAATGTGTCTTACCTGTGATGATGTACGACTGTGAAACTTGGACATTGAATGCGCAAACGACTCAAAGATTGAGAGTCACACAAATAGCAATGGAGAGATGCATGTTAGGAATATCCAGGAGGGACAAGAAGACAAATGAATGGATTCGCGCACAAACAAAGATAGAGGATGTAATCAAGGCTCCGAAGAAGCTGAAGTGGAAATGGGTCGGTCACATAGCTAGACGAACAGATGGAAGGTGGACGACAAATGTACTACATTGGATTCCTAGAGAAAAGAAACGACCGAGACGACGTCCAAATGCAAGGTGGGTAGATGAAATCAAGCGTTTTTCAGGAGCTACATGGATGAGGATATCAGCAGACCGAGATATGTGGAATGAAAAGTGGGGGCTGGGCTTCTTCATCCAGCAGTGGATAGAAAACGGCTGAATATGGTG
>JAGDQP010019859.1:0-34212 GCA_022664845.1 Lepisma saccharinum | reverse complement strand
CTCTAATAGTAATATTAAACTTTCAGTACTCAGCATATATAAAGGTCCTTCAATGCTGGTTGTCTTTATGCAAATAATTTTTGGGTTGAGAAAGCTATCACTTTTCCGCATTTACAAGACCTAGAATATATGCCTAGTTATTCTTTCCATTTGCATTTCCACGTGATATCATTTTCATAACTGATTTTGTCTTTGCATGGTATTTAGGCAACTTTCGTTCAGTAGCTACCATCCCAAGTTTGGAAGTAGACTACCATCCCGGCATTTGCTTAGTGTGGCTTACGAAAAACATCAATCAGGATGGCGGTCACTGGGAATAATCCCAAGACCTTTAGATTGCTAAACCGACGCTCTATCAACTGAGTTACGGCTGGTCGGTCCCCGTCACTAATGCACTGTACATTCATTTGAATCCGTCTAATATTGGCATTGGAAATGTGCGCATCAAACCACAAATTAATAATACAACGTTACGTCGATGAGTATAGTATTCTGAAAAGGAGGAGTCTCAATTTAAATCCCTATGCTGCGATAGTTCATGCAACTGGTGTTTTAGTTTATTCCGTTCTTTCTGCTTCACATTTAAAGGGTGGAATGTTCGATTTGAAAATTTTAAGTTAGGAAGTTATTTAGTACTCTATTCTCAGTTAATGAACTTTAAACAAATAAACAATAAATATGCTGTATAACTACACTATGCCAGTCTAATACTTTATTCTCTGTTCTACAAGTGGAAAATTCTTCTACAAAATCATTAGCTTTTCCACTGCCGAATGACTTCTTGTAAATGAAATTTAGCTAAGTACTACATTTTTCTTGGGCGTATACTAACATGGGCATGTTTGTTGTTCCCACGCTCAGTCGTCGGAGAAATTTGTCATATCTTCAACTATATTTACATATTTATAGTGGGTCCCAACTTTTAGCAGTTAATTTCTCTACAAATATTCATCAACATTTAATATGATAAGCGGCATTACGGGTACACCAGTCAGTCCAGGAAATTCGGGATGAATAGAGAATGGGTACATTAGTTATTTGGATGCACTTCACTTACGATTTTGACCACGAGCCGCCACTGGTTCATTATAGCTCTGACATCGTTCGCATCTTACGAAAAGGTTTTGTGTTTCATGGTTCGACACTGTGGCGTTTTTTATATATGCCTTTTGCACGAGCAGAGGATCAATAAGTTGCTGGTCTGGTGTGAGTATTCTTACTAGGTAAGTGAAGCCATCCTTGCAAAGAATTCGGAGGCATTTCTCTACAGGAACACCCTCACTATGTAGCTCATTATAGATTTCTTCCTCAGTCCATGTTGGGTCTACCCCTTTGATGACAGCCGACAGCATGGGGGGTTTGCGTGGTGGTGGAGGTACTCTAGCTTTACGTGGTGACAGAGCTTCCATCGTAGCTGTTTTACCAAAGATCTCGTAAGTGGTCTTGTTTCGAATCAATCTGTGTAAATCAGGATTTCTTAATTTTAGTATTATGCCATTTCTGGTGAAGACTATTTCATGTATATCTACTCGTGGTACGTACTTGACTAGTTGTTCGAATACAGTTTTTGCGGTTCTGAAACGTGGTTCAAAGTTTTTAAGCATGAAGTTGAAAAGTTCATTGTTTGAATTAGTTTTGTGTCTGTTGTAACTGCTGTTCAGAGTATAGTTTGTCCCGGTTGTTCAGTGTTTCAAGTTGTAGCTTGGCCTTTATTGTTGTCAGTATTAGTAGCTCCATTGACTACTGCGATCCAGAGAACGACTTCTCAGAAAATGGAGATCTGGACCTAGGTCTTTTCTCATCTTTTGTTGTTTTGTCGGTAGGTGGTGACTCCTGGCGGCTGCGTCGCGAAGAAACACGTTGCTCTTTTGCCATAGCTTTAGTTCCTGGTCCTTTGACTACTGATTTTGGTAATTTATGCATTTTGTACCTTCGTGAATAGCTGTGGTCGGCGTAAGAAAAATCGATCAGTTTCCCAGTTCAAGCCCTTATCCGTTGCCAAAGTCGTAACCCAAAATCAAATCCCAAAAAACTTTCGTATGTAGTTTCCAATCAAGTAGTATATTACCTTAAATTAATCTAAGTAAAGTTTTTTAACTGGCGGTCTGCACCCAGCGTACAAGTCAGTAAGTAGTTAACCTACGGTGCAGTTTTTCAACTGGTGGTCTGCACCCAGCGTACAAGTAAATACGTAGTTAGCCTACAGTACCGTTTCTCGACTGGTGGCTCTCCCAGCGTGCAGAGAAGGCCTTATGCTTATTTTATCCTGGCGTATATACCAGAAACCTGATGGCTTTTTTGCGTTCGAAACTCCCCGAATATTTTTTTCGTCCTTTAGCCATGTTGATAACATGGCTAATACCCACTGAGAGGGTTACGCCCTGTGTTGGGGAAGAGATTTTACTTTATTTTTCTGTTTTTCACGATTGTCGTTGGTCGAAGAGATTTTCGTAGAACTTTGTTAACTTAAATAGCTTTGTAGGTTACTTGCTTTTGTTTGAATGATTCTGTAGCGTCCTAGAAGTTCGTTTCTGTACACACATTTTTATGGCTAATTGGGATTGGTTTTCCGTTCTTTGGGTGCTTCTGTTTGATTATGAATTATGTTAGCTCTTAAGTGGTTCTGTGTGTGTGATGGTATGATATAGTCTGGTGGTTGCGGATCGATGAAAGCAGTAAGGTATGGTGTTTCTGGGTGATTGTCTGGGAGAGTGAAGAGATATAGACTGAAAAGTAGGGCTAGTGGGCGAGATACAAAACCTGTGGTTGATGTTTTGTAGGTTGCGTCTTGATGCATACAATCAAGAAGGAGTGGGTGGTAGGTTTGGTACCTGTTGGTTATAAATGGTATTCTTAATTTCTCCAGATGGTACAGTATATTAGGCATGGCGACTCGTTCGTAGAGTTCAGCAACCGGACTTGGAAGTTTGATGCGGTGTGCTATGCGAAATGCATGTCTTTCTAGGACTTTCAGTTTGTTGTAGAATTTTGCTTGTGCTGGAATCCAAGCTACGTGGCCATAGGTTAGAACTGAGCGGAGAAAGGCTTTGTATGTGTTTAGTACGGCAGTTGGGCTTATGCCCCAGGAGGTTCCTGTGATTCGTTTTAGCAGGTTTAGGCGGTTGTATGCTTTTTTAATGAGTGCTTTCAGATGTGGATTCCAGGTGAGGTCATAATCGTAGGTTAGGCCTAGGTATTCTACTTCGTGGGCAGGTCTGGTTTGAGTTTGTTGTAGTGTAGGCGTAGGTTTCTCCGGTTGCGTCGTGCTCTTGTGCGTTGTAGTAGTGGTATAAAAATGATTGCTTGTGTTTTGGCTGAATTTATTGAGAGTTGCCACTGGTCACACTATTGACTGAATATGTCTATTGCAGTTTGCATTGTTCGGTTTATTTAGTTAACGGTTTGTGCTGTTCCTAGGAAGGCCGTGTCATCTGCATATTGATATAGTTGTGTATTAGCTGGTAGTTCTGGTAGGTCTGAGCTGAACATTATATATAGTAGCGGTGAAAGTGCGGATCCCTGTGGTACTCCAGTATTTAGAAAAATCGGAAAGGAATTGCTTTGGTCGATATTGATATATGAAAGACGGTTTGTCTAAAAGTTATAAATTAAAATTTTCAAATAATATAATTTACAAGTTTCTCAATTCTACGTATAAAATTCGACAAATTCAAAACAACCATATCTTGAAAGCGACAATAGGTAGAAAGAAACAAATTTCACATTCGATATTACCGACTTCGAATAATATATAATCTGCAAGTTTCTCAATTTTGCGCCTAAAATATTAAAATTTAACAAAATTCAAACCTTTATATTTTGGAAAAGGTAGGTGGAAGAGAGAAGCATATATACATTCAGCCTCACCGACCGAAATAATATATAATTCGCAAGTATCTTCTTTCTGCATCTAAAATGTTAAAATTTGACAAAATTGGAACGCAATGTTACGGAAGTAGGAAGGGTTGTTTTCTTATTCTGCATTAGCATGAACAAAAAATAATATAATTCGAGGTTTTTATAGTTCTGGCACTAGAGGAGCAAAATTCGAAAAATTCGAACTATTATATTTCGTCAACGTCAACAGTTAGAAATATACTGATTTTATATTTAACATTCCCGTGACTATAATAAATTGCGTAATATGTTTTATACTTCCACGACCATGAGGGAGAAGTTAGCAAACTGACATCAAATTTGACCTTTGACCTCGCGGTGACCACTTTTTCCACAAATAGTACTTAATGCCCCACTTACTAAATGTGAAAGCAGAATTTCAATATGTCTAGCCGTTTACGAGATATACACGGTTCAATATTTAACCTTTGACCTCGAGGTGACCACTTTTTCACAAATAGTACTTAATGTCTACATACCAAATGTGAAAACGCAATTTCAATATATCTAGCCGTTTACGTGATATACACGTTCAATATTTAACCTTTGACCTCGAGATCACCACTTTTTTCACAAATAGTACTTAGTACCCACGTATCAAATGTGAAAGCAAATTTTCAATATGTCTAGCCGTTTCCAAAATATACACGGTTCAATATTTGACCTTTGACCTCCAGGTAGCCACTTTTCCCCAAATAGTACTTAATGCCTACATACTAAATGTGGAAACAGCATTTCAATATATATAGCCGTTTACGAGATATTCACGGTTCAATATTTGACCTTTGACCTCAAGGTCACCACTTTTTTCACAAATAGGAGTTAATTCTCACATACTAAATGTAAAAACAGGATTTCAATATGTCTATCCGTTTACGAGATATACACGGTTCAATATTTGACCTTTGACCTCGAGGTCACCACTTTTTTCACAAATAGGACTTAATTCCCACATACTAAATGTAAAAACAGGATTTCGATATGTCTAGCCGTTTACGAGATATACACGGTTCAATATTTGACCTTTGACCTCGAGGTGACCACTTTTTTCACAAATAGTTCTTCATGCCCCTTACCACATGTGAAAGCTAATTTTCATTATATCTAGCCGTTTCCGAGATATATACGGTTCAATATTTGACCTTTGACCTCGAGGTGACCAGTTTTTCGCAAATTGTACTTAATGTCCCCTTATCACATGTGAAAGCAGAATTTCAATATCTCTAGCCGTTTACGAGATATATTTGACCTTTGCCTAGATTATATAGTGTGGTATAGAAACTGACTTCAAATTTCTGTTATAATCTCTGCTATTTAAATAGGGGTTGGAGAAAAGTGCCCGTAGTCTTTTATATATAAGGGGATGCCCCGTAGCGTCTGTGTTATGCTTGTAAACCCGTTGCCTATATAATCTCTGCTATGTTTAATAGGGGGTCGTAGCCTTTTATAAAATATAGGGGTTAGGTAATTTCTGTTATGTTAAATAGGGATAGAAAGAGTTTATGTGGGGTTAAATAGCGTAGCTAGCATATATTGCTGCTATGTTAAATAGGGGTTGGAAAATAGCTTCGTAGCCTTTCATGTAATCTCTGTTACGTTAAATAGGGGATAGATTGTAGCCTTGTCGTTTTTTTCATCATAATCTACCAAAATCCAGAGTTTGGTGATAATCCGACGAAAATTTAGCAATCAGGAACGAACAGGCTCCCCTATACCATAGCTCGTCGTAGTCTTTAGCAAATACACCACGGCAACTGGGGAAAATAGTCTGCTATAACCACCTATTACATGTTCTGTAGGCCTTCAGGGTTCTACAATATGGCTCATAGTCTTTTATGTAATGGATTAAATTCTAATTAAATTCACAACAACCCTAAATACGGGTTAGTCGAAAAATAGCCCCTACTCTTTTATAATGTGAATTAAATTTAATAAAGCTGAATTTCAATATGTCTAGCCGTTTTACGAGATATATTTGACCTTTGCCTAGGTTATAGGGTGTGGTATAGGATTTAACTTCAAATTTCTGTTATAATTTCTGCTATGTTAAATAAGGCTTCGTAGTCTTTTATAAAATCTCTGCTATGTTAAATAAGGGTTACAAAATAACCTTCGTATCCCCATTTGACGAAATTATGCACAGCTCTAAGCTCTGCTATGTTAAATAGGAGTTGGAAAAAAGGTGCCGTAGTCTTTTATAAAATAGAGGGTGGCCCGTAGCTCTGCTATGTTAAATAGAGAATAAATCGTAGCCTTGTGCAGAATGTGTGGTTACATCTCTGCTATGTTAAAGAGGGGTCGTACCCATGTGGACTACGTGGGGGTGTAATGTTAAATAGGGAGGTCGTAGCCTTTCATAGTGTAATTTCTGTTGATAGGGGGGGTGCCGTTGAAAAATATGTTCATTATGCCATTTAAACAGGGGTTGAAAAAGGGGGTCATACTCTTTTACAAAAAAAATCTACTTTTTTTACAATTAAAAATAAGGGGCATAAAAGAGAATAAAAAGTACCCAAATTTAGTTCCAAAAAAGTAACCAAATTTGGTTCCAAAACTCATGACACCATGTACCGTCAAGCCCTGAACAATTGGTCATTTTTTAGGGTAGTGTATTTCAAGTGCCCCACATCTACTGCCGCAATTCAAACTCAGGTTCCCTGCGAACCAAAGGGATGCTTTTTTTAAAAAAACATAAAAGGTAAAGACGCAATGATAATACAGCGAAAAAAGTATTATAATTATAAATTAATTAAGGGAAGTATTTGGAATAGAAAAGTAAGGAAGTATTTGGAAATGAACAATATGCACGTATTTAGAAATTGGTTTCGGAATGGGTCCATAGTCCTAAAATAATATTAATTTGCCGGACCTACCCTCGAAATACATGCTTGATTAACATTAGGCAAATAACTAGTAACGTACTCTGCTGAAATAGTAAGAACCTTCACTTTTTTTGGAAGAACAGGTTTACCAACTCATGTTATGACAAAAGTATGGAAAACTTGACACTTTTATTTAATTTATATTGTAAAATAGTCTTTTTACCGTTAGCAGCACTGCGCACACATTGTGAGAATGAGGTTACCAACTGTTTTTATGAAAAAATGTTTGGAGAACCCTAACATTTGTTAGAAGTAAGCAACACTGTGCACACGTTGTAAGAATGAGGTTACCAACTGTTTTTATGCAAAATGTTTGGGGAAACCGAGCATTTGTTAAGCAATATTGCGCACACATTGTAAGAAGAGGTTACCAACAGTGGTTATAAAAATGTTTGGAGAAACCTAACGTTTGTTACGAGAGGGCACTTATGTTATCATTGTTAGTTATTAAGATTATGAGTGTTTATTTAGAACATCGTATATCAACCTTTTTCACGCCGCGACTCCTTTTTCCCGTGTCTTCTGCTAGGTAACACCAAAGTAATTTTCTTGTTTTTAATAAGCGGTTTTCTTTCATTTTGTATTAAATAGTCTTTTGAAGGCTTCAATATACACACACATATATATCATCATCATCATATTCATCCGTTTTCTATCCACTACTGGATGAAGCCTCCCCCTTATCTTTCTACATATCTCGGTCTGCTGCTATCCTCATCCATGTAGCTCCTGAAAAACACTTGATTTCATCTACCTACCTTACATTTGGACGGCTTCTCGGTCGTTTCTCATCTCTAGCAATCCAATATAGTATCTCTAGCAATCTATCTCGAATGTCTGTCTGTGTTTTCCTAGATTTTCCAGATCTAAACGTGGCGGTTTTCATCTGGTAAGCTTTTTTCTCTCAAGTCTAGTAATTAGTTTCAGCTTACATCTCACCATCCTATGATCACTCGAGATTTTGAAATTATTCAGAAGAGACAGGTCTTGCAGAATTTCTCTACTATTCTATAGAACGTAGTGTATTTCGTTTTTCGTCCCATTTGGGCCTTTCCATGCCGCTTCCTCTGTGGCGGTTTCCTGAAAACTGTATTGGAAATGAACAGTCTGTTGGCTTCTGAGAATTCCACTAACTTCTCTCCTCTCTTTTTTTTATATATATATATATATATATATATATATATATATATATATATATGTGTGTGTGTATATATATATATATATATATATATATATATAGCCTATATATATATTTGCCGTATCCAATGTTTCCATCTTTCGTGTCACTGCTCTGCTTAGTACCTATTTTCGCATTGAAGTGTCCCAATACAATTTTGTAATGAGATTTGCTACTATCCAAAAATTTTTGTATCTCCTCGTATAGGTCTTCGACTTCCTCTTCCTTGTGTGAGGTTGTTGAAGCGTACGATTGTACAATTTCCACAATGTATCTCTTGTTTATTTTTATTACTACCCGTGCGTTATGTCTGAAATTCCTTCAATTTCTGTCTTCAGCTACTTATTAATGATAATGACAACGCCTGTCGGTTTTCCATTTTCTCTTCCCTTGTAGTAGAACGTGTGCCCTGACGCTAGTTCCAACTGCTCTTCATTCTTCCTCCACACTTCTGATAGTGATATAATGTCCCACTTACTCCTCTTAAGTTCATTCTACAATTCTTCTAATTTGCCCTCTCCTGCAAGTGACTGACAGTTGAGAGTACCCAAGTATAGGTCCGTTTGAGTTACCGTCTTCCGGGCAATGAGGCCCTCCGAAGCTGTTCCTTGCTTGTGCCATCATGTGTGTAAAGAAGGAAAGATGTGCTGGTATTTGACTCAACACGCTGTCTCCAAATGCGGGTTGGTGAGCAGCCCATCCATGTTCGTTCGCCAAGCAGTTGCTTGGGTAGTAACAGGCCCCGCGACGTGAACGTATGGATTGGACATTACGCGTCTACCCCGGTCGGTTCCCTTAAGCCTCAGCAAGACGTTTGTCTGTCTGTCTGTTTGTCTATCTATCTAACTATCTATCTATCTATCTATCTATCTATCTATCTATCTATCTATCTATCTATCTATCTATCTATCTATCTATCTATCTATCTATATATCTATCTATCTATCTATCTATCTATAGTTAATAGGAAGTAAAGGATCTCATTTAAATACAAAAATTCATAAGTGTCTTTGGTAATCTTAACCAAGGTAGACTGGAAACTGGATTTTCAAACTTTCTTTCGTTTATCCACGTAGTGGATTAAAGAGGCAAAGTGGCGGGGTTGTTGATAAAAAGGAAAGGATCTCACTATGAGGTAACTTCTACAAAGTACTCCACTGTCCGCAGCCAGACAGTCAAGTATGCGAGCAACTAGGAAGACCATTCCTAAGAATCCTGGGCACACAATAAATAGCGGCAGAATAAACAACACGATTATCAAGAGACTTTAATTGGTAGGTTCAGTAAGAGGCTCAGTTTAATAAATCTTTTAAAACACGTAATCGAGCATTTGCTTGTGGTACATCAGGTTGTTCCTAAGCGCCGCAGTGATCATAAGCAGATATCTATAATATTATTTGCTGTGTAGCTGGTTGGATATATTTACAGTCCTGTCTCGATAGCTGTACGTGATAATCATCTTAGGTCCCGTTAGTATTACTTTCCCGGCTGTACAATTTTCCATTCTTTGCATGCGAACCTTACATGGATCAGGATATCTTTACAAGACTACATTCTTTACTGATAAAATTACATGTCTAGCATGTATAACAAAGATGTAATTCATTCTTCAGTACATGCCTGGCATGTATTTCAATACATTTTCATTGAACTGTAAAACAAACAGGAATTCTTGTAGAAACAGGATTCGTTAGAATTACTGTATCAATTACATTCTGGGTAAAATCATTCTGGGGAATGTATTTGATACAAGCCTTCTAAAGAATCCTGTTTCTACAAGAATTCCTGTATACAACTACGTAATTCGGAATAAATTTTTTCTCCGTGCAGGCGCGAGGCCGATCGGTATGCGGTAGTAGGCCATCGGCTCGAAGGCTCCGGGTTGAAGTCCCGGCAGGAGCATCGGTGTGGATTTTAACAGCCAAAGGCAAATCGTCGTGGGTCGAAGTCCAAAGTTACTAGACTGGCCCATATAAAAATAAAAGTTTGCGCAAGTTTCTATACTGCCATAAAATGCGCTGTCGCTTTGAACAATACATTTAAATTGCAGCAGGGTACTGTCACATTATGTATGGAATATTTTTAAAAGTTCCCAGCAAACTGCTATCACCATCACATTCTAATCAAAATAAGAACTCATAATTAACACCAAAATTTATTAGATTTTATAAATTGTTTTCGCTAAATCCCGATCTACTTTTTTCACAATTGTCCTTCGAATAACATGTTAGACGATGCATTTTACCAAGTTGTTACCGAGTTACGTGAACAAACTTATTTTTATTTAATCTTACATAATAATCTTTAAATAGATACCAACAATGGTGAGCTTTTTCGCTATCAATCATATTATTATAAAAAAAATTCTTAACAAATTCTACAATTGAAACTTGAATGCGGATTTTAATCGTTTGATTTTACTGGTTTCATCGTAAATAGAGTACATTACTAGTTATTTTCCTAATAAATTGTCAATCAGGGATCTATTTAGAAGGTGGTTCCGGTAAGGTGGGAACCTCCGAAATTTAGAGCTTTATGGAAAATTAGTATAATTTTAGGCGTAATTATATTTAATATACAAATCATATCCATACATTGGATCCCTCCGGAAGACCATGGAGCCCTCCCGAAACCAATTTTTAGGTACGTGCCTGTTGTTAATTTCCACTACTTATTTCGCTATATCCTCATTGCGTCTTTACCTTAAAAAAATATCCCTTTTATTCACATGGGTAACAAGCGAAAATAGCGGCCCTCCCGGGCGATTTGCTAATGGATGCATAGGTGGTGATGAAATAGGTTCTTATTTTCGCAGTGACAGTGGCTCTAGCCGAAACATCTTTCTCGATATTAAGACTAATTAAAAACTTTGGCTCGATGATGCAGTTGTGTTCGAGTGAGAAGTATTTAGATGGAAAAAGTCCGTTCAGGAAATCTTCAGTTGTTTTTCTGGTGGAAGATTTCCTTCGGAAGAATGTTGTAAGAGGAACGCCGTTTAACACTCAAGAATAGATTAAATGTAAGTAGAAAATATATGTTTAACCAGTGGCTTAACTGACGGCCCTGGGCCCGCAATCCGGGAAAAGGTTCAAGGAGGGAAAAAGCTTAGCTTCGAACTTCAGTAACTTGCGGGGCCATTCTGTAATTTTTACAGGGAGGCTCACACGCCCTTATAGTCCAGGCGCATTTGTAAGTTCGTGGGATTTTGAATGAAGGGATGTTGCGGGTAGGTGGAATACCTTCATTAGAAGGTGCCTAATCATGTGGTACCAGGTGGCAAGCCGAAAACTGTGGCAGGGGACCGGGAGGGGGGGAAACAAAATGGCCACCGGTAAAGCTCGTCTCTCTGCTTTTAAAGTGCTATAACTTCTACAAATTTTAAATTAAAACCTTCGTGCATGTGCGAATAATTCAATAACACATTAGAAATACCATTTTATAACAATTTGTTCCCATAGCGACGCCATATTTTAAATATGGCGTCCTTAAATCCCAAAATTAATTATTCTCGATCCCCCTTCTTTATATTCAAAGGGAAATAATTCGTAAACCGCCACAGGTAGGCGAAATAGCCCTGCAATAAACGTTGTAGGCCAGTTCAAGTGCTTTCCAACAAGGTTTGCTCCATTTCTGTATCTTTAAAACTAACGGAGCTAGACTAGCTTATGTAATGGTAGGTGTATGGCTTATGACTTTTAATGCAGGACCAGCAAAATCGGTCTGACACCTACATTTGTAAGTTCGTGAGTTTTGTGTGAAGGACTGTTGCGGGTAGAGAAAATACCTTCATTAGAAGGTACCTAATCATGTGGTACCAGGTGGCAAGCCGAAAACTGTGGCAGGGGACCGGGAGGGGGGAAACAAATGGCCACCGGTAAAGCTCGTCTCTCTGCTTTTAAAGTGCTATAACTTCTATAAATTTTAAATTAAAACGTTTGTGGTTGTGCGAATAATTTAATAACACATTAGAAATACCATTTTATAACAATTTGTTCCCATAGCGACGCCATATTTTAAATATGGCGTCCTTAAATCCCAAAATTAATTATTCTCGATCCCCCTTCTTTATATTCAAAGGGAAATAATTCAAAACCGCCACAGGTAGGCGAAATAGCCCTGCAATAAACGTTGTAGGCCAGTTCAAGTGCTTTCCAACAAGGTATGCTCCATTTCTGTATCTTTAAAACTAACGGAGCTAGACTAGGTAGGGGTACGGCTTATGACTTTTAATGCAGGACCAGAAAGATTGGTGTGACACCTACATTTGTAAGTTCGTGAGTTTTGTGTGAAGGACTGTTGCGGGTAGGGGGAATACCTTCATTAGAAGGTACCTAATCATGTGGTACCAGGTAGCAAGCCGAAAACCGTGGCAGGGGACCGGAAGGGGGGTAACAAAATGGCCGCCGGTGAAATTTATCTCTCTGCCTTTAAAGTGCTATCAGGGTGAGTCATATGTTCGTAGCGTTGGGTGGCCCCGCCCACTTGATGCCGAAAAACCATGCGCAACGTGTAGAACAGTTGAAGGTGGTGGTAGCAGAAAGCGTGTCACGTGTCTGTTTGATCACAACATTAACGGTGTGTGGGAGGAACTACGCGTTGAATACACAGTTGGCAGGACAATGGCTGAGCAGAAACTTGTGTGTCGTGTGCTTCTGCGCCATTACTGGAGAAAGGGGCTGAATGCAGCAGCAGCGGCCAAAGATATTAGTGCCGTAGAAGGTGAAGGTAATGTCCACCAGTCCACAGCTAGAAAGTGGTTTCAACGTTTTCGGTCTGGTGACACCTGTCTCGATGACATGCTCAAAAATGGACGCCCTGTGACGACGGATATCGATGTCCTCCTGAACACTGTTGAAGGAAACACAGGAACCGGTACCCGTCAGCTGGCAGATGAGGTCCAGACATCACAAACCAGTGTTGTTCGTCCTCTGCATCAACTTGGGTTTCGCTCCAGGCAATCGAGAATGGTTCCCCATGATTTGACTCCCGCTCAAGCTCAATAACGTGTGACCCTGTTTGAAGAACTGCTTCGAAACTCAACTGACGACAGGTTTTGGCGGCGGATCATCACGACCGATGAAAAGTGGATCTTTCTTCGTTATCCTGACACCGGAAAAGAATGGCATCGACCAGGTACCGAGGCGCAGCCAGTGGTTCAAAGATGGCGATTTGAAGAGAAGACAATGATGTGTGTGTGGTGGAATTTCGAAGGTCGGGTGCACTGGGAGCTCGTTCCACATGGTCGTTCCATAGATGGGACATTGTATGCTGAATAGCTGCAACGGGTATACGACATTGTGCGCCGTCGTTATCCAGCATTGGTGAACCGAAAGCGACTGCTCCTCCAATTTCACAACTCTCCATGACACAGGTCAAGAAGAGTCCGCCAGCACATTGCGGACATGGATGGCTTGGACATTTTACCACCACTCCCTACAGCACCGACCTTGCGCCATCTGATTTTCATATGTTTCGTTCCATGGCACACTTCCTGCGGGGCAGACAATTCCATTCCGTGGATGATGTGACAACTGGCAGGCATTACTAAGTTCAAAGCCTACAGCCTGGTATCGTCAGGGGCTTGTGTTACTGGTGGAACGTTGGAGAAGGACCATACAGTGTGATGGGATGTACTTCGCCGAATAGGCTTCTGTGGTACAGGGGGAGGC
Source organism: Lepisma saccharinum (assembly GCA_022664845.1). Lineage (NCBI taxonomy): Eukaryota > Metazoa > Arthropoda > Insecta > Zygentoma > Lepismatidae > Lepisma > Lepisma saccharinum. The sequence goes on along the minus strand of JAGDQP010019859.1, from coordinate 20,587 downwards.
GGGTGCTGCACATTATCCATGAACACGCTACTAACATATGACTCACCCTGGTATAGCTTCTACAAATTTTAAATTAAAATCTTTGTGGTTGTGCGAATATTTTAATAACACATTAAAAATTCCATTTTAGGACAATTTGTTGCCATAGCGACGCGATATTTTAAATATGGCTACCTTAAATCCCAAAATTATTCTCGGCCCCTTTTCTTTATATTCAAAGGGAAATAACTCGTAACCTACCACAGGTAGGCGAAACAACTATGAAATAAACATTGTAGGCCAGTTCAAGGGCTTTCCAACGAGGTATGTTCCATTTCTGTATCTTTAAAACAAACGGAGCTAGACTAGTTCTTATGTAGAAAAGATAGTATTCTTATGAAAATTTTAGAGAATGTCGGCAAACCTACAGAATAGGATGGGAAACCTACAGAAGAGTTGCTGCTCCAGGAAGATGAGAATATCAGTTCAGAAAGTTGGAGAGAGAAAAAATCGGAAGTGGAAGATGACGAAAGAATAGAACTGGAAGAAATCGATTCAACAACACCCGTACTTACTAGCACTGAAGCATCAATTACACACAGATCAGCTGCTTCTTACTCTGTTGCTATTCTTGATGGCATGGCGGAACCCCAAGCGTTGATAAAGTCAGCGCATGTTAGCACATGCATCGATTTGTCCACAGAATTCTGCAAAAGAATAGAGTCAACAATCTTGAAATACCATGAAACTCACCTTGTTTTTTGATAAGTATGGAAATAAGTCATTAAAATGTAAATGTGAAGAAAAGAGCAAGAGACAGCCCAACAATCGAATACAAAATATCTGACTCTGCCAATATAAAAAAATATCCCTATGAGAAATCTTCTGTCCCATCCAAACACCAAAGATGCATTCACAGCTTATCTTTCAGAAAAAAAAATCTACTTTATGCAAGCAAGTTGGGTAAACGCTTAGTTGCCAGCTGGAGGACAGAAGCAAAATCTTCAGAAGGGAAGGACATCAGTGAGTTAAAGAGACATGAAGAAGCAGATACAAAAATAATACTTCACAGTCTTTATGCAGCGTCTCAAGGGGCACAGACCATCCACATAATGTCCCAAGATACTGATGTCCTTGTTCTGTCTGTGTGGTGGTCTAGACACTTACCTGCCAATACGAAGTTTGTCACACGAGTTGGAGCTAATAAGAGGATGATAGATACTCATACTATCCGTACCTCTCTTGGATCTCTTAGAGTAGAAGCCTTACTTGGGTTCCATGCTATCTCAGGGTGTGATATTACTGGGGCATTTTCAAGGAAGTCAAAGAAGATATTTTGGAAATAATTTTACAACGCTGGAGTTGCGATGCTTGAATCTCTTGGAAATCTCGGTTCTAGTCGGTTCAATGACGATGACGAGAGGATCATTGAGAAGTTCATTTGCAATGTTTATGTGCCTAGCACTAACATTCAAGATATTGGGAAACTACGATGGTGGCTATTCACGAAAAGGGACATTCAAGGCTCAGGTCTTTCTCCAACCAGAGCGGCCCTTACACCTTTCATTAAAAGAGTGAACTTCCAAGTACTGATGGAAAAGTGCCGGAAAATCGCATCCAAATCTGCCAAGCCAATAGATTGTGGATGGGAAGAAGAAACTAGTGATGAAAAGAAGATTCTTCCTGTGATGTGCACACTACCTTGCGCTCCAGAGACTGTATTCCGGTTGATTCGCTGCGGTTGTACAGTAAGTAAATGTTCTTTGGCATGCAAGTGTCTATCTCACTCCCTGCGATGTACGATACTGTGTCTTTGTGGTGGAGATGACGATCAGTGTGTAAACTATGACTTACGATGGGAAGATTCAGAAGATGATAGTGATAAGACTCTCGATGGCTAGTCTTCATATGGCCTTTGTTCTCCCAAATAATGGAATCAATTGTTGTTATCATAAAGAAACATTATTTTCGAAACCAAATGAATCTGATTTTCAAATTCTCCAGAAACAATGTGGATAACAACAACGAATTGCCGGAACTCACAATAATAACAAGCTGAGAAAATGTGAATACCCGTGTCAGTACATGTGACAATTTACAATTATAATAAACATTGTTAAAACTCCATGCAATAAGATACTGGTGGCTGAATCACTGAATCAAATGGTAAACAAAACAGAACATAGGTGTGACATCGTAGGGGAGAAACCTTAAAAATAGAATGTAAGGAATGCTCAGGTGAGAAACCATAGGTGTGACATCGTAGGGGAGAAACCTTAGAAACAGAATGTAAGGAATGCTCAGGTGAGAAACCATAGGTGTGACATCGTAGGGGAGAAACCTTAGAAATAGAATGTAAGGAATGCTCAGGTAAGAAACCATAGGTGTGACATCGTAGGGGAGAAACCTTAGAAATAGAAAGTAAGGAATGCTCAGGGGAGAAACCATAGGTGTGACACCGTAGGGGAGAAACCTTAGCAATAGAATGTAAGGAATGCTCAGGTGAGAAACCAACTATTAAAGACCCACTAACCAATTGAGTGGTTTTCTTAGTGACCGACTGGGTCGGATAGACAACGGGTTGATAAAGAAATAAAAGTAAATAAATGAAATAAATCAAACACCAAGGAATATAAACAATGGTATTGACAGATTAGTTAAATAAAAAATCTCACAAGAAAATATATTTTTTCTTTATGTGGTTTCTCTTTTAAATCCAAAAATGTGTAACTCGAGGGTATATTTCTAAACTAATTGTATCACAGAGCATCATATAGGATAGATTAGGTAAATGTAAAGCCAAAGTTACTTGTTTATGTTGTGTTTTTCGTGCAGTTTATGTTTGTGTTGTGCTTTCGTTACACCCCTCTTTTCAGTCCCATCAAGAAACGCAAAGTTTAAAAACAAATAAAGCAAAGATGACGATGATCATAGCTCAATTCTGATTTATATTTTACACGCCCAACCCTAAAAGGGACGCTCTGAGTCCTTTAAAAAATCAGTAAGCTTAAGCTTGTGATATTGAATTTCCACCTTTCACAGCGTCTTTTACCAATCTGTCTGCTCCTGTATTAAAAACCAAAAAGTACTACATCTACCATTCTCATTTTAAAGGTGTTGAATTGTCCAAGAACGTTTATTTCAGGATACTTTCGCCTACATGTAGCAATTTAAAAGTTATTTCCCTTTGAATATATAAAAAGAAGGGGATCGAGAATAATTAATTTTGGGATTTAAGGACGCCATACTTAAAATATGACGTAACTATGGCAACAAATTATCCTAAAATGGAATTTCTAATGTGTTATTAAAATATTCGCACAACCACGAACGTTTTAATTTAAAATTTGTAGAAGTTATAGCACTTTAAAGGCAGAGAGACAAATTTCACCGGCGGCCATTTTGTCACCCCCCTCCTGGTCCCCTGCCACGGTTTTCGGCTTGCCACCTGGTACCACATGATTAGGTACCTTCTAATGAAGGTATTCCCCCTATCCGCAACAGTCCTTCACACAAAACTCACGAACTTACAAATGTAGGTGTCACACCAATCTTTCTGGTCCTGCATTAAAAGTCATAAACCATACACTTACCATTACATAAACTAGTCTAGCTCCATTAGTTTTAAAGATACAGAAATGGAACATACCTCGTTGGAAAGCCCTTGCAATGGCCTACAACGTTTATTGCAGGGCTATTTCGCCTACCTGTGGCAGTTTACGAGTTATTTCGCTTCGAATATAAAGAAAAGAGATTGATAATAATTAATTTTGAGATTTAAGGACGCCATATTTAAAACATGGCGTCGCTCTGGCAACAAATTGTCCTCAAATGGAATTTCTAATGTGTTATTAAAATATTCGCACAAGCACGAAGGTTTTAATTTAAAATTTGTAGAAGTTATAACACTTTAAAAGCAGAGAGACGAACTTTACCGGCGGCCATTTTGTTTCCCCCCCTCCCGGTTCCCTGCCACAGTTTTCGGCTTGCCACCTGGTACCACATGATTAGGTACCTTCTAATGAAGGTATTCCACCTACCCGCAACATCCCTTCACTCAAAATCCCACGGACTAAGAAATATTGACATATGCTCCTGGACTATTAGTTATGTTACTCTGATTAACCAATTGCTTCGTTATCCTAATTCTAAATTCTGTCACTTTCATTGATGGGTATAATGGCTTGCTACGCTACTGTCCTGACTAGTTTTTATTTTATTATAATTTTTAAGAATCCTTGATAACTACTTCTATTTGTTCGTTTTACGATTTCGAACATGAAGGCGAAAGCAATAACGGTAGTAGAAAAAGCACTCGGAACATTTTTCCCTTTGGAGCTATTATAACTTAAACCTTGTCCATAGATGGCACGCTGCTCAGCGTCAAGTGCTGTCGTGGCTTTATTCCTAAACTTTAACGTTACAAAGGAATTGCTTCTCTAAACTATATTAACTGTAAAATATCTTAAGGTGGTCGATGAAGTTTTAAATACTTTTCCAACATGAGTAGGGAGTTATTGATTGTACATCAGAACAATCGTGATCAGTTAATCTCAGCGAATACGTTGGGCAGAATATAAGGAAGCCTAAAATAGATACTTTATTTTAAGTTTTTATTCATGTTTTGTTATTTTTGCAGGAGCATTTATCGGTATTTTATGCCGTTGTTCCAAGGTTTGAAAATAAACTTTATTATATGTAAAATAGTACCACCCAGCGTCACAAAAAATACCTGAATTTCAACAAAAACATCTATCCTCTTTGTGAATAATGATCTAAAATTAGTTGTAGGATTTAACATGAATGTAAATTCAAGCATCAAGTACAACAACCAGAAAAAACTTTTTCTTCGTTATCACTTAATATAAAAGAGAAGTAACATATAAAATATGTTTAATATAATTATTATAACGATACACTGTTGGACGTACGTGGAGGGAGGCAGCACACCCCTCGTAAGATTATTTTTTGTGAAATTTGTTTCGTTTTCTTGACAAAATTATATGAGTTTTATGTAAATTTCACATCCAAACAGAACTCAGAGCACCCAAACATCTGAATTTACTCCGAATTTAATAACGAAAAACACAGCTTTCAGATAAGGCTGATTATACTTTAATAACACAAAAATTAACTAACCGCCTAATAGTTTCGCATGTATAAAGAAATGACTATGTTCTATAGTGGGGTATGAAGAAGGAAGCGGTAATTTTCCGAAATTGTTACGCTTTAGTTTCTTTTTGTATTAATACCGTATAATCAGCTTTGTCAAAAAAGGTCTTTTTCTTTATAATAATAGTTCCATACAAGATTTGTCTAGTTACCCAGCCATTTCTACTGGATCGATTTTTATTATCTAAAAATATGTTGGTATTTAGTATTTACGCTTAGCTTTGCTATCAAATATTTGCATCCCGCTTTTCAGATTCAAAATGAAAGGGAAGCTCCTGTTGGAACATCTTGTGTCCTCTTTTCTCAAGAGTTTAGTGCTCTCTTCTGAACTCACTTGTCGGCGTTTTGTCATTTTATGGGTCGAACAGAGCCCCGAGTTGTCCTTCCCTTGTTTTTAAAATGAATACTTTTAACACCAACTTATATTCATACATATAAATCTATGATATAGCATCCAGTCCTGGATTGTATTCACTCGGTGAAGCATTAAGTTAGTGGGACATCGAGAAATAACCTTTTTATTATTTTATTTTTTCCAATTGTCCGAAAAATACCTTATCCTTACATTACGGCCCAAAACACCTCAGCTCATAGAATTACCTGAAAATCGGGTAATTACCCGCCGATTGGCAACGCTGCAACTAATTAGAATTGAGAAGCAGTCAAACACCCATGCCCCTGCTGGGACTAGAACCCGGGACCTTCGAGTCGTTTCAAGTGTACAAATGAATATGTATGGATGCTAAAGCCTGTAATACCAACACGCACCTGTGTAGTCTGAGGCATTGAATTGAATTGAAAAATTCTTTATTTAAGCGGGCGAGGTTCAGCCTATGGCTGTTCTGCCACCTGACCCTTGTCCAATGAATACATTGAATATATATATGCATACATAGACAAAAATAAAAAAAAGTTACAAAGTCAATTCAGTATAATAGGTAAAAAAAATGGCGAACATATGTAAATTTACAGTAATAGAATCAGTTGGAAAACAACAACAAAGTGAAAAACATATAAGCATGCATACATATACTAACACGGATACTGTACATACAATACACAAAAGCTACGATCAAGTCAAGTTAGACACTCTTTGACGGTACAGAAAAAAAAACAAGCTGCGTGAAATTTCGTTGTTCAAATTATGCTATGAATATCATGTGTGCTTGAGCTTACCCGCTGTTGGCATAGTAAGTACGTGTTTAATGCTTTCTTGAAGGCATGAAATGTTTTAATTTCTATTATGAAATTAGGTACAACATTCCATGACCTGGCAGCGAATATTGAAAATGATGCGCTTGTTTGTTTAAGCCGATGACGTGGAATATCTAAGTTCTTATTTCCGCGTGTCGAATAAGAATGAAAAGCAGAGCTATTTATTAGCTTCTTATACAGATATTCGGGACATTCTGTTTTAAGAATTTTAAAAACAACACAGCAATAGTGTAAATACCTTCTTCTTGACATTGTCAGTAAATTGTTGTTATTGAGTACTGGCAGAATATGTTCAAATTTTCTTAAGCCAAAAGAGAAGCGGACACAAGAATTTTGAACCTTTTGTATCAACTTAGCTTGGTTTATTGTAAGAAGTGGACCATAGACAGTATCACAATAATCGAATAAAGGTAGTACCAACATTTGTGTGAGAAGAAGTCTTACATCTTGTGATAAGCAGTCTCGAATTTTATAAAGATTTCTTAACACCCCTACGGCTTTGGAACATTGGGTAGACACATGTTAGTTCATGGTTAATTTCGCATCGATTTCTATTCCAAGATTTTTTATGTATTCTGAATACTTAATGTTTGAGTCCATTCACTGTAAGTCTAAATCGTAAGGCGTGATTTTATTGAGTTGATGAGAAGTTCCCAGAACAGTGTATGTACATTTTAGCGGGTTAATTACAAGTCCATTATTAACGCACCAGCTACTGATTGCATTTGTCTTGGTTAAGAGCTTCAACCGCTTTCGTTGTTCTCAGGTAGTGTTGTTATGAATAATTGGGTGTCATCGGCATAACAGTGAATTTTTGCATGTTTGATAACTGATACCATATCTGCGGAATATAGAGTGAACAATAATGGTCCCAGAATCGAACCTTGTGGAACACCCCTATCAACAATAATTGCTTCGGAAACTTTATATTGCTGAGTTTGCAAAGTAACCTGTTGTTTTCGATTTAACATATAGGAACTGAACCATTTTAATGTGTTGTCAGAGAAGTTATAGTATTTCAATTTTGCTAAAAGAACACCATGATGCACAAGTTCAAATGCTTTTGAGAGGTACAATAGAACTAATATAACTACATTTCCGTCATCTAGTGCACGTAACGCAAAGTCAGTAATAACAAAGCAGTGGAAGTGCTATGCGATTTACGAAAGCCAGATTGGACAGACGGCAGAATACCAGCGTTATCAATATGAGAAATAATTTGTTCGGACACTAACTTTTCGACTACTTTAGAAAATATTGGCAATATACTTATTGGTCTAAGGTCATTAATGGATTTTATAACAGACTTTTTCGGTAACGGTAAAACTTTAGCTAGTTTCCACGCAGTAGGGAAACTGCCATTAACCAATGAGTGGTTCATTATGTGTGTTAAAGGAGATAAGATGACAGGCAAGGCTAGTTTCAGCATCCTGCCAGTGATGTCATCATAGGCAGCTGCATTTGACTTAATGCTATATACTGCCTTTCTTCATTCACAAGTCTTAATGTGAATGGCTTTCTACAAGTGGGATGCGTGAGTGAATTGTACCGATTGATTTGTTGATCAAACTTAAAGTTGCTCGTCAGCGAAATATGGTATGAGCTAGCAAAATGATAGTTGATAAGGTTAGGATCATTTAGTTCTTCAGGAAGCTCCAAACATGAGTTTTTACGACCTACTCCAAGTTCACGCAGTGTCTTCCACGTTTCTCTGGTATTTTTAGCGCAATTTACACGATACGTAAAATAAGCAGACTTCTCTTGTCTTATTACTGCAGTAGTAAAGTTACGAAGTTCTTTATATTCATCCCAGTGCTGCTGCAACCTAGTGCGTTTAAACTTTCGATGTGCACGATCGCGAAGTTTTATCAACAGCTTTGTGTTACTGGAGATGTATGGCAATTTGTTCTTCGTGATTCTAATTATCCGTTTCGGTGCATGTACGTCAAACAGACTAGTTATTGAGCTTTCAAGAAATTTAACTTTACTATCTAGATTATCCTGTGCTTCAATTTGTTTCCAGTTCCATGCCCGTGCGTTTTGAAGAAAAATTTCCTCCTTAAACGAGTTGTAATCACGATAATGAATATCAAAATGTTTCTGCTGAGGCTTTTGAAGATTTTGGGTAACATACGTTAAACAATGATCCGATGAACCGATAGCTGAACTGACCCCACATGATTCGACCATTCAGTTCTGTCAGTAATGATCAAATCGAGTAACGATTCAATATACTCTGTTATTCTGGTTGGTTCTTTAATTAGTTGAGCAAGATCAAAACTATCCAGAATGGACTTTAAGTACTGCGTTTCAGCTTCATCCGGACACAGCTGATTGCAATTTAAGTCCCCCAATATGTAAAGACTATCGACTTGCGGATATAAATGTGTTATAAAATCTTCGAGAACATATAACTTACAATAAGGGGTACTTGGTGGTCTATATACCGATATCACACCTAACTTAAGCGAATTTACCCTAACAACCATAAGAAGACATTCAACTTCCTCTGTTTTCTGTATTTGAACAAGTTTATTATTTAAATTTTGAAGATAATATACTATAATTCCCCCACCTCCTTTATGTATTTAGACCAGTGACTCGAAGGTCGTGGGTTCGAAGCGCATCAGCAGTATGAATGTTTGTGGGTTTTAATTAGCTGTCCTTTCGTAATATAATTGTGACGGACGAAAGTCAAAAGTGACTAGAATGGCCCATACAAAATAAAACAAAGCCTGTAATAACACCGTTGGAAATCAACAATCAGGTTTCCGCGTGAACCCTCAGCAGAAACATTTTCACTTGAAAATGATAACATTTGTTATTTAACGATCGAATCATAATTCTTTTTAGCTTCACGGTAAATAGTTAGAAACAAACGAAAACAACTTCACTAGGTGGAATTTCGTTAGTAGAGGCTGAGGCAATCTGATCTTCAGTTGCCCTCATTTCATTATCACAACGTATAAATCATATGGTGCACTTATCATCCGATAAGTGTTCGAAGGAAGGGGGGAATAGTAGTTGTTGGGAAGTTCAACATAGTGTCTATTTGGGTAGAAATACAAATATTTTATTCCTGGTTGGAATTACATTCGCGATCAACAACCGGACATGAAATCCTCAGGTACCAGGGAAAGTCCCCGGCATTCCTCCTGACAAATCAAGCACTACATCCGATAGATTTTCGTTAGTTGAACCCAACTTACCATTGCCCGAATGGTGAGAGCTAACGATAGTGTAAGGAAGAGAACAGGGTATGATTTCATTACGTCATATGAAGATAAACTTACGGTTCAGCGGTAGCCATATTGTATGGCCCCAATTTGAGTCTCTCTATACCGAGTACTGTAGGTCAAGGTGAACTTTTGAAATGCATATTTGTGTATAGTACAACATAGATATTTTTACGCATTTTACATCAATTCTCTGCTAAACAGGTGTTTTTTCAAACAACGATAGCCATTTCGGAAGTTTCATCTGACATGCTCGCTTCTCATTAATAACTTCCTATTTTCATAAGAAGGAATGGAAAGATAATACTCGGTAAAGAGGGCTTCTAAGTATGGGACATGTTAATGACACCCCAGTCGCCGCATTAAGGATCCCGGGCTCGCGCTATCTCGTAGCGTTGTTACGTAACACACGTGCAGTATAAATAAAACTTCCAAATCACCGTTTGCCAGGTCGTACCGTGGATGAATCGTTAAGGCATAGACTTGATAAGTAAAAGAAAACGGGTTCGAATCCCGGAGGGTGCAAGACAATTTTTATTTTTTCTTTCAAAATACATTTCTGTCTGTTAATATTTATTATTAATAATTGCTTTATTCCTTTTTTCGTAGACTATATTAGATTAGTGACCGTGGGTTAGGGTAGGTTAGATAAAGTCAGGTTTGGTTATAAAATCTTTTCCGTCTCCAAAATCCGGGATCCTTACTGGATAACGGGCATGTAGACAATGTAGTGGAAGTGCCTCGTTCCTTCCATTCCTTGACTTCACTCCCCTCGCTCAGAAAACAGCCTCACCCTACTTCTGTTCTATTCCTAACTGTAATGGCTAACTAACTTCACACTTGTACTTGTAATGTTCGGAATCAAATGAAAATCATGTCATTCGATAAAATATCGTTAAATGATGCTCTACGTCTTGCTTACTTACTTTGTGGAAATATGCACCTACTTACATCCGTTTTAGTGATGCGTAGTGTTCAATGAACAGACTCACCGCTTGAGTAAGGGTTTATGTTGCTTGTGGTCATTAGCTTTATTTATAGTTAATTATTCTGGATTTAGAGACCATCTGTGTGCACTGGGATTGCAAATCGTTCCTTAATATCACATGGTACTTATGCCTTGTTTAGATTACTAAGATTGTTGCGATGATCAAGATCATGGTTAAAATCACTTGCGTTTAGACTATGAAACTTAACGTGGTTATTGTGCTTGTACTGCTACTGTCAGTAAAGAAACAGGTTACTGGTCAGGGCTCGTTTTCAAGCCCGCTTGCGTTGATGCTTTGCTTGCGATTAGGGTGAGTAACCATTTGTAACACGTGGTGTTTCGTGGTGTAGTTTTATTACGTGTTGTAACACGTGTTACAATTGGGTATTCACCCAAATCGTAAGCAACGCAAGCGGGCTTGATAATGAGCCTTTAGAGTAAATAATCTCCTTTTTTCATACATTAAGGTTACATGGAAGAGGCTTAAATTATAAATTAATGAACACAGATGAATTGATTGTAGCGTAACATTTTGAAGATTAGTTGTGCCATCAGTTTTTTATGCTTTAAAAGTGGTACACACCACTAGGAAGCTATATATTTCTATAGAGAAAGAAATAAACTCGCCAAGTGAGCTGTGCTTAACGGCCATCTTGCGTTTAGATTACTAACGTAAAATAACCGTCGTAACTTGGCTCTGGGTAAATATGAAACCCGCGTTAACGGTAACTAATGTTTACTTTACTTAAACGATCCTGGTTAACTTTAACCATGGGAACAAGTTGGGAATATAAACAAGCAATATTAACAAGGAACTCACAAGCAAAGATGGCGGACGGCATGACAAGTTTCTTTTGAAATCGTTTTGAAAAATAATAAATTCATAGCAAATGATCATCACGTATTCTTAAAAGGAAAACAGCCTTACGTGAATTTATTGAGAAAATAACAGAATGCTTAGATTAAGATGAAAACTCTACGGATATATTCTTAACCCAAAGAAATGCTTTTGATATGTTCTCTAGAAACCTTTTACTTAGAAAATTATATCAATATGGAATTCGTGGTATAGCAAACCATACCTAAGCGCCATGAAAGAGGTAGTAGGAATAAAGCACATTGAGAGTAATATAATAATAATCATTGAGATCAAAAGAAACAGGATTAATCCATGGAGTTCCACAGGGACCTATTAGAGTTTATTATCCATGAACTATTACAGTTTATTATGTATACAAACGATCTACGCCTTCATATAAACACATCAACTACAATATTATTTGCTCACGATAACAACATATTAATAAACGATAAACAGAGGACGTGGCCGAAGAAATTATTAAAATACCATTAGAATATAACGATTTAATCATGACCGCTAGTAAAACAAATTCAACAAATTTCCACCTTGAAATAAAAAGTAAACTGAATGTAATCTTTATGTAAATAAACAGAAATTTAAATACAGTACATGAAAGTTATTAAGTTTCTAGGTACAAATATAAAATATAACATGCTGGGAAGCTAGTATAGAGGAGTTAACACGTTCAGTATGCTATGCAATGAGAGTAGTAAAAGTTATTTGGACCAACAGTCTACTATTCCACAATACTTATACTAGGGAGCTTTTCATTCAATAGTGAAATATAGTATCAATTTGGAGGTATAGCGGCAGAATATAACAATATTTTATTTTTTTCGTTTTCTGCATGAAGGGTATAATGTTTGCAATTACCAGAATTCAACCATTCATTCATAATCTAGTGCTTGCATGTGTGCTTTCATACATTGTTATACGCTTTTCCAGTTAACAAATTTCTGGTCACTCTATTAGTTTATTTTGTCTTCGGAGTAATTAGTATTGGAAAGCATTGTTCTAATCACAGCATTGGCCCATTTGCGACAAACCTGTAGTATTGGCATCTATATCAGTTTGCCAGAATTTGGTTCTTGAAGGTTTTCAACCATGCAAATAATAATAATAATAGATTTTGCCAAGATTTTCAGTTAGGGGATCTAAAGTCAAAATCGGGATAGTCTAAGTAGAATGTTAGTGTTTCTATCGATATTTTTATCTTAAAACATATATTGCGGGGGTGGAAGGTGCGGTGTTTGAGAATTTGCAGAAACCCATTAGGTACGTTCTTGCAGAATCCCTGAACTTTTACCTCGGAGTACTTGTCCCTCTACCATTTTGTCTCGTAGTACCAAGAATCCTGTTTGTTGAAAAATAAGAAAACTATACATTTTACTAAATTAGAGCAAAATATCACTAAGGTACGATGCAGATATTTATAATTCCCCTACTCCGTCTTCACTCTACTAGTAATATTATTTTGTATTATCGAATATCCTACCCATTTTCTTTAATGTTCGTTTTTTCGCTGACAACATTAGTATGAAACAAAATCAGTTGTGTTGCCAACGCCCGGCTATTAAAATAGGCTAGGCCAAATTCTTAATGTTTCTAAATATGGGAGGATATGCAGGGGGCATTTCTCCTAGATATTTCAGAACCCGCGGAATAGCTGGTATCCTTAAAGTAATGGATCCCCGAGTTTTCTCCTAAATCCTTAAATGACTGGGGGCGATCCCGCCAGTAAATCCTCCCATGCTAAAATGTTATATTTCCAGTGGGAAACAATGTCATCACTGTTATGGGTAGATTAGATGTAGAATCTCTTTGAAAGTGATTGAAAGCCTATCTCTGATTTTTGGTGGTTGAAAGTTGAAATTTGCTAGATTTAGTCACAAAGTGGCCTGATTGGCGTCACTGAATATGCATTTCTTTATTTCTACGAAAGTGGTCAAAGAATTTTAGAGGGTAAGGGAAGAGAGATAGAGAAAAAATATGATGATATCTCCACACCTGCCGCAGCACATTTTTTCCCTCGGTGTGCTGTTGGTTATACCCTTCGCGTCGTTAGGAGAAAAGTAGCATTTAAGGAAGTAGCTGGTACTTTTCGTCAGTCTTAGCAGTGGAAAAGATGCTGCTATGCTATTTTTGCTCATCCCTTCAACTAACGAAAATCTATTGGATGACGTTATGTTCGTTTGAATCAAATCATTAAATGTACAAGTGAAGATCGACCTCACCGTAAGCGCACTCTAAGATTTATGCTGTTTGATTATCAAATAACGTCAATTTAAGACCAGATGGTCTCAGCCTCAACTAACGAAATTATATCTAGTGAAGTTGTTCTCGCTCGTTTCTAAAAATGGTGAAGTTGACGATGAAGTCAGACATCACCATTTGCTTACTCGAAAAAATATTATGTGATCGTCAACTAACGAATGTTATCATTTTCATGTGAATCTGTTCCTGCTTTGGGATGAATTCAGACTTTTATGAATGGAGGATCTTTAGAAATTTAACGGGACTATTTGCCAAACATAACAAGGAAAAAATAATGAAGTTAAATACAGGTGGGGTTTAAAAATATGTGACCGGGTGGGGAGAATGGAGGGAGTCGATGTAAAATCAATTTGCAGTGCGGAAGAGAGTGTTTCGATGTAAATAACAGAACTGATAGGCACATAAATGCTCGAAGGTTTACAAAAATAACTATATATCAACTCAATCTTGCTAAGAAAAGCCAAATTCTATTTTCACAATGTAAATGAGGTTCTGTATAGTGACCTTGAGAGTCACTACGCTTTTACTATTCCCTTTGTGTTACAAAGACGTAAAAGGCAGTCTTGAATGTAGACAACACAAATCCAGATCCGTCGTTTTATCATCATGTAAAAAGGATAAAGAATACTTTTCTTCTTTCTTTGTTACGTGCACTTCTCCTTCCTTAACATTTTGACTATTAACTAAATTAAAAGTTTGTTGAAATGTAGTTTCAAATTCAACCTATTTTTAACATGCAAATGAGAATATGAGAAACGTAGTTAATTTTATTCTATTTGCTTTTAAGAACAATGTTCATGCAATTAGCTTGGAGAGATAATCTAGGGTACCGTTTAATATGATAGTTAAAAACAAGACAATGTTCTTGAACGAAATCAAATTTTTGTTGAAAAATAGACTGAAATTCAACATGATTTCAACATGTAAATGAGGACACAAAATAATAGTTAATGGCATTCAATTAGCTTTCAATTACAAATTTTATTCCAATAAATTAGAAAGAATCCCATGAAACGAAATCTATACCATAGTTGAATCCACGTGAACTAACATCTTATCAACATAATCAAGTCTGCTGAAATATGATTTAAAATTAAACGTACTTTTTTAACTATAGCGATAACGGTTAATCAACGAAAAATAAAATTAACGTTCAAAACACGTTCGCGTGCTACTATTGAAGTTTCGTTCATGATAGTAGTTTTGGTAAACGCTCTTTTAAGCAGAATTACAGCAGAATTTAATTCTTAATACAGCGTTGTGCAGATCGATCAGTCGAGATCGAGAAGAGTTTGTTAAGCTCAGTTAGGTGCAACTTAATTATCATAAAGGGAACCAAGAAAGTTTTGTCGCTTTTTGTGAAGGTCTGTGTTCAATTGGCCTTCACACCGTGAGTTGAGTGCGAATGGAGATCAGGCGAAGGTCAGATGTTGGTGTGGGTATATCCAACATACTAGCTGGTTGTGGCAGTTCAGTTACACCTTGAACGTGCGGAAGGACAGAGTGAACATGGGACCTCCACAGAGCGTCAGAAGGGCGTGTATGCTATACGAGTTCAAACTGGGGTCAAACGCAGCTCCAACGAGGCGGAAGATATGCCAGGCCTTTGGTGAGGGTGTCGTGACTACGAGGACAGTGCAGCGGTGGTTTACTAAGTTTAAGGGCAGTGACGAAACACTCGAAGATGCACCACGTGCAGAAAAACCAACACAGGTACCAAACGAAGATCTTCAGGCAGCAATTGAGGCGAACAGTGGCCAGACGTGTGAGGAACTGAGACTACAATTCAGTGTGAGTGGAGAAACCATTCGGCAGCACCTCCATCAACTTGGGAAGCACTACAAGTTGGGTTGATGGTCCCACATGATTTGACTCCGGGCCAGAAGGCAACGCGAGCAGACACCTGTGTTTCTTTGCTGTCTCGTCTGAGGAAGGAGCCATTTCTAGACAGGGTGTTGACATGTGATGAGAAGTGGATCCTGTACGAAGCTCCATAGAGCCGTCATCATTGGTTAGCATCCCATGAACCGGTTACAAAACAGCCGAAAGCACCACTGCACCAGAAGGTCCTCCTGTGTGTTTGGTGGACTGCTCGCGGCATCTTGCATCGGGAACTGCTACCAGCTGGTTAGAGCATCAATGCAACTGTGTACTGTCAGCAGTTGAGCCGTGTTCAAGAAAAACTCAAAACTCTGGAGCCAGCACTTTTGTATCGCAAAGGGGTCCTCCTGTTACAGGACAACGCTAAGCCCCACGTGGTTAGGATGGCCGGGGACACCATTCTACGCCTTGGATTGGAAACACTATTGCATCCGCCATACTCCCAGGACATTGCATCGTCCGATTATCACCTGTTCCATTCCTTGGACAATTACCTTAGAGAATGCTAGTTCAAATAACTCGTAGAAGTGGAAATTGCACTTGATACTTTCTTCGCTTCACGGCCTACCAAGTTCTACCGCGATGGAATCCATGGCCTTCCAGAACGTCGGCAGTAGGTCGTCGATGCTGACGGGGACAATTTTTGATCTTCCAGGGGGAAATATCGAAGTTCGAAGGTGCTGGATGAAAAAGCGACACAACTTTCTTGGTTACCTTTATACTAAGGAAGAGTAGCATCAACATTTGAAAGTAGCGAAAAAATGCCTCACCGCACCGGTAGAGGCCCAATTGTCCTCTGCTTCTCAAAAGATATCTTCACTGATAGCATGATTTTAGTAACAGTGTGTTATTTGCCAACGAAATTTTGCACTGTGCAGTGACATGATTAAAATCCAACGATCCAAGGGAGGGCGGAGAGAAACCCAAGGGGGGTGAGCGCCCCCTACCCCCCTAACCCCTCGGATACCTTAATTCAAGACTGGGGTTTCTGATCATGGCTTACTACACAACGGTCTTATTACAAACTTGATTTTATTTTGTATGGACCATTCTAGTAACTTTTAACTTCGGTCCGTCACAACTATACTGTGAAGACATTCCTAATTAAAACCAACAATTAACCATGCTCTTGACATCATTCCAACCCGCGACCTTCGAGTCACTGGTAAAATACCTCAGACAACACACTTGTGTGGTTGCTATTAATGTTATATGTTGGTAAATATTAAATTGTGACCTAAGATAAAAACCTATAGCGTCATACATATTCATTTGAAAAGTTGGAACGACTGGAAAGTCCCGGGATCGAGTCTCGGCAGGGGCATGGGTGTTTCTGGATTTTAACTAGATAGATGCTTATCAGAATAATGGAAACACCTGTAGTTGGCAACACGTCAGATGTATGGGTTGGCAGTGGTGTCGTGGCGACCGCAGCGCCGGACTGCTGGTTGCTGGTGGTGGTGTGTTAGGTCGGTCTCCATACTACGTTAGGCGTCGTGGAACAGGAGTGTGCAGTGGCTGCAGCAGACGGAGGTAGTGTAAAATGGGAGACCTCTCAGAGTTTCAAAGAGGGCAAATTGTTGGTGCGCGGTTATGTGGAGTGAGTGTGACGGCAGTGGCTAGTGTGTTAGGTGTGTTGCCAGGGACAGTGTCGAAGGTGATGACGGCCTACACAACACACGAGAAAACCACATCGGGGAAACGGAACAGTGGGCGGAAGAAAAGCATCAGTGACAGGGCACGCCGGGTATTAAAGCGCATTGTCACGCGGAACCGTCGTGCCACTGCGGCGCAAGTGACGGAGGAACTCAATCGGCACCTCCCCCAACCTGTTTCGACAATCACAGTCCGCCGCGAATTACATGACATGAACTTACGGGGTCGTGTTGCACGGGCCAAACCTCTCATCAGGGACCAGAACGCTTTAGCACGCCGCAAATGGTGCCGCGACCATGCAACTTGGACCGTTGACGACTGGAAACGTGTGGTATGGTCGGATGAGTCACCATTCACCCTATTCCAAACCACGGGCCGTGTTTATGTGTGGAGAACGCCCAAAGAAGCGTATGATCTGCAGTGTCTCCGCCCAACTGTGAAACATGGCGGCGGCACGGTGATGCTGTGGGCCGCAATATCATGGTTTTCATTGGGTCCTGTGGTCACACTTCGCGGACGCATCACTGCCAACGATTATGTCGCAATTTTAGGAGACCACTTGCATCCTATGGTCGGGATGTTGTTCCCGGACAATGACGCCATATTCCAGGATGATAATGCACCCATTCACACAGCTGGAGTTGTTGCAGCGTGGTTTGAGGAACATCGGGATGAAGTTCAACACTTCCCCTGGCCCGCCCAATCCCCAGATCTCAACATAATTGAACATCTGTGGTCCATCTTGGAAACACGACTCCGGCGACGATTTCCACCTCCATCCTCTCTCACAGAACTGGCCGATGCCCTGCACGAGGAATGGTGTAATATTCCACTTGCTACCATTCACGACCTCTATGCCTCCATCCCACGTCGCATCAAGGCTGTTCTGAAGGCGAAAGGTGGCCCGACACCATATTAATCTGGTAAGTTGCACTTTCGTTCAGGTGTTTCCATTATTCTGATAAGCATCTGTATATGATCTGTCGTAAGTTTGCTTTCAAAACTTGGAGCAACGGCATAAAAAACCAATACATGCTAACGCAAAAATAACGAGAACGATTTCTCAAGAAACAAAAAGTTGCTTTACGCTTTTTTTAGTCTACCTATTCAAAGGGGTACACCCTTTCTTTGGGGAGGAAAGTTATATCATAAGGGATTTTCATTTTATTATGGAGGGCTAATCTGAGTCTGTGTTATCCTTTATTCATAAACATAAGTTTGGGCATCACTTTCTTATTCACATTTGATTTCTTGGCAATTTTTGGTTTCCTTTTTCCGGTGGCATCTCTGTAGTTGGTCCTTCCTGCATGTATCACATACAACAAAGACAGTTCTAAAAGTTATAGGTATCATCCACAGGAGCTAGGATATCAGTTACACAAAGGTGTCTTTAGAGTTTTGTGATTATCTAACACGCAATATAATAACAGGTGAGGTGAGAAAGGCAGGAATATATTGTGAGTTACACAGGTACACAATATAAATTTCAACTAAAGGGTGAGGTGATAAATGTATGAAGTGCACTTAAACGAGACAAACACGGTTAGGGAATTAGACGGACGAATGCTGGCTTATCTTCTGCTTCGGGGCTGCTCGAAGCTGATGTAAGACAAATGAGCCCTTGTTAGTGACAATGATGAAACACTAGTGCTGTGATGGATAAACGTGCGGTGATAAATGATTTGGGCGAAATATGGTCAGATCAGGTTGAAGCGGGTCGTTATCTGCGAGGCTATGAGAGTATATGGTGAGTAAGTGCTGTAATGGAGAACAGGTATATTTTGGAGGTGAGTCGTGAATGGCGTCTTGTTGGAAGGTATCTAGAAATTGAGTTTCCCTGAGCTATTGCCTTTGTGACGTATTTTAGCGGAGTGTTTCGAGAAATTCTGTAACTCGAGGAAAGTCCATTCGCTGATATAAGTCTTCAGTTGGAGAAGGAAGTTTGATTCTGTAGGCCAATCTCAGAGCATGTCTTTCGGAAATGGCAAGACGTTCGTACAGGTAATTCGGAGCAGCAATCCAACTGGTGTGTCCATATGTTAATGCTACGTGTATGAAAACTTTATTTGTTTTGATGACAGTCTGAGTATGTAAGCCCCAGGAAGTGCCAATCAATCTTTTCAGTAAGTTAAGACGTTGTGTAGCCTGTATGCGAATTTTCTGCATATGCCGTTTCCAAGATAGTATGGTATCGAATATGACCCCTAGATATGTGGCCTGTGGATAATGTCTGACAGGAGTTTCGTTTACTTTGATCTGAAAAAGATTGGTGTTTTGGCGGATACGAGAGCAACATCGAGGTGGAAGGATGATCAGAGCTTGTGTTTTCTGTGCATTGATAGCCAGTTTCCATTTTGTGCACCAGTTTGTGAAGGCATTAACAGCAGGCTGTAGGGTTGTGTTGATTGAATGAATAGTGTTTCCAGTGGTGAGGAAGGCTGTGTCATCTGCATACTGATATAGCGATATTTGTGGTGGGAGTTGCAGGATGTCTGAAACATACATGATATATAATAATGCAAAATGTGTGGCCTCAGAAATGGATGAATGTTTTGTAGTGTTAGGCAGAAGAAACGAATCATATCTTCGACCGTAACTGGTTTTCGGGTGGGGTAGGGGAGTATTAAAGGTGTGTCTGGGTATGAAATGTATATTAAATGTACATAATTATGCCTAAATTTATATTAATTCTGCCTAAAACTCTGAATTTGGAGGGGGTCGGACCTCTCGGACTCACCCCTAAATACGTCTTTGTATGTTTTCTTCAGTTATTTCATCGCAAATTCGGACATGGTGATTTATCCTTTACTCCATTTAGTGAAGACAGTGCTTCACTACACACTGGCTTTGACAATTCATCTTTCGATAATTCAACGCGTCATATGATAACGTCATTGTTATAATGTAGCAGGTGGGTTGTCAGATCAAATACGATATTTATTCTAATATTTCATTAGATCTGTAAATATTTTATACTTTTATTATCAAATGAACTTTGAAGTAACTAAATAATAACACATATCAGTTAAAATGTTTCTCATTACAGAGCACAAGCCTACTTTTCCAACCTATCTTAAATCCTATAGAAATCAAATGTCAGGTTTCGTAGGCAACCGTTTGTTTAAAGCGAATATGGGGGCCCCAGCGATTCTCAGTAGCAGACAACTTTAACGGAGTATAGAGTGGGAGCAAAGTTACCCACATATGGACCCCCCAGGACTAAATGAAACTAGAATTTTCATTCCTAACCTCGGCTGGTAACCTTTCCTTAACGAGTTTACCCCTTTGTATAGATCTCGTATGTTATTTGTCTTGCCGTTTTCC
>JAGDQP010019858.1:0-34213 GCA_022664845.1 Lepisma saccharinum | reverse complement strand
CGACATTAATGTGACGTACTTTCAACTATCATTCATACTATGTCCTAGATTTCGTTTCACACTTCTATTTCTAATTTAATTGCTTAAACATTATAATTAAAAGCAAATACAATGAAAATAACTATATATTCATGTTTTCATTTGCATGTTGAAAACAGGTTGAATTTTAAACAATACTTAAACGAACATTTTTATTTCAACGATACAGTAAAAGAGTAGTGCCCTCTCCAGGTGGATTCTTCTATAAATGGTGAACGCGTCGAGCTACTAACGAGAAGTGCAGAACGTTCCTGTGTTCGAACCCCGCAGCAGCCGCTCGGGCTATTTACGGTTGGAAAATTAACACCGTATATCGTGATAGAAGCAACGGATAAAATGAAACTAAATGTGTGTATACCAATAGACAGTATTCATGCTCTATTTTTGGCAAACTAGACCCGTTTCTTAATCGTTTCTTCTCAACCATTATTGAACGTCGATTAAACCATTGAACAGGTGGACATTTCGGTACATTTGCAACGCTAACATAACGTTTCAATACTAACATTTAATCCACGTATTTTCAACGTTTGTGTGCTACTGGAGTAAAAACACATGCACCATATTTAAAGATTGTACGTACTCTCCTAGGTTTCAAGAAAATGCAAATACAAAATCCACCCTACAAGTTGATGCTGAGTGAAGGAAGGAACGTCAGGTTTGAGTTTCTAATAATTCACAATTTAGGTTTCACGCTATAAACTAGCCTGGTTCAGGCGGTAGAGCGTCTGACTACGAATCGGGCGGCTTGGGTTCAAATCCCGGTCAGGACCCTGGATACTTTTCTAACAGTGTTCTCATGCTTGGCGTTCTGAGGTGCACTCTGCCTCTTGATATTCCTGGGCACCTTGGGAGGTAATGACGGTCGAGCTTAGGACTGACCATCTCAGCTAAGTTCGCGCCGTAGGTCGAGAATATGTGGAGCTCTACTTTTACATCCCCCATGCGCCATTCACGGCGCGAGTGCATCGCACAAGGAATAGTTTGTTTTTTTAACTTATCAAAATATTTCTGACGTGCTTTCCTGGTTTCGAAAACATACGATGTGATAATTTCACTTAAGAAACAGCTCTGAAACGTTGAATTCAGTTAAAAACCTGTGCATAATTTTATACAAGTTCTGTAAATATTTTATATTATTTATAGATTTTGTATAAGTTTGATTTCCAGTTTAAACTCATGTAAAATTTTCTGAAAGATATTGACCTAATTTGGGAGATTGTCCTTACTAAACAAAATGCTGAATGGGCGTTTATTCCATGTATTTTGGTCTGTTCCTCTTATTCCTATAGTTAATCGAAAAACTTATCTTCAAACTTGAATAACTTATCCATTTATTGATGTTTCAAATTCAAACACTGTTCGATGAAGAGAACATCGAACTCTGTTCGATATCGCAAAGATAAGCAAACAATTGTTTGTTAACTCTCTTAGTATTAGAGATATGTGAAACAAACTTTTTTATATGATGTAAGGCAGCGATACCAACTAAATACGTATATGAATTTTCCATACATTTATAGTTATGCAAATTTGGGTTGGGAACATTGAACCTTTTTTTTATATAGAACCGCAAAAATAAATATATAAGCTTGCGACTTAATGAAGTATAACATTAAAAAGAAAATTGACTTTAAGCTGATAACATACTGTGAATTTCAAATTCGGAGGACTTCTCTACACAGAATTAAAACTGTTACCAAAGCTATTACGAGTTTTATAACTCTTGCAAACATTTTGAAAACTAAGGGCGTAAAAAATCTTTAAAATTAAGTATTGAATATACAAATGTTGCCTTCTAGAAAAAAAATATTAATCTAAAGTTCATAATTTCTACCATTCACACCTTTTGTGATGAAAAACTTTAGAAACTGACCTTAAACAAATTTCATTGGCGGTTATAGTACGATTTCTGTGCTCCACTTACGAATTGTTCTTGAATCTCTTATGGCCTTTAAGGATCTTTGGCTCACGCTGCGATAAAGTGCAGAAGAAGACGTGGGAAGGATCTAGGCTAAAGAGTGTTAAAGGTTCAATCTCTGCACTTTCCTACTGCGTCAGAGCAAAAACTCAGTAAGGTTGGTCAACTCAGGGTCGAAATCAAGAACATGCTAATACGAAGCCTTCCTCCCTATTGATAAATGATTTATTCGCTGGTCGCTCTACATATGAAAAATTATAGCAATGAAAAGGACATAAAATAATACCGAAATATGTTATATTAGTTTTCTTTACAAATGAGCACTCTATGCAAACATGTTTGTGTAACGGGGGTTGATGAGAGTGTTCATATTAGAAATCCTTGAAGCTTGAAACGCGCAAACTTTTGGAAATATTATAAAAATATGGAGAAACCAAGGTCCTGTTGTTATACATAGCTGCGAGAACGAAGCAGGTTCTAGTTATCTATCGTCCAGCCATCCTGCGATTTTGCTGGGCTTTTCCCTGTTTCACCACGCGAACGCTGTGTGTGATGATACTAATCTAAGGCCCATGATGCTACTAACCCTATCTCTAATATTGCCCTCCGAATCAATGCTTTAGCTACAATTCCCTGACTATAAAATACATTAAGTAAATAATGTCCATAACTTATAGAAAAATTTGCCGTATCTGTAATACGGGAGTCGCCGTAGCTCAGGCGGTAGCACGTTTGGACATGTATCAGAGAGTTTGGGTTCAAATTCCGTCCAGGACGCTGAAGAATTTTCTTGAGTGCTCCCATGTCTCGCGCTCTGAGATGCACTCAGCCTCCTATCAAATAAGATACCAGGGTGTCCTCGTATTCTTGGGCACCTTCGGGGATAAGGGCGGTCGAGCATGGGAAACCAACCTCACTTCGTGCCGTAGGTGGGTAATATGTGAAGCGCTACCTCTACATCTCCCATGCGCCGTTTACGGCGCGAGCGCATGACGCATAGGATACCTTTACCTATTTGTTTACCTGTAATTCGAATTGACAATTCCGCACCATTCATTAAAAAAACTAGGAGAATTGTACAAAGTTTTGTGCTATCTTAAATTATACCCAACTACGCGTAAACTTGGAGTGAAGAGTTTGAAATTCGATTTGCTGCAAAAACCACGACTATACAAACTTTTAAAAGATGTACGAATGATATATATTTTGAGGTATTTTAAAGTCGAATTCGACGATTCGGAGCGTATTGTGGACATTTCCATCCTCGTTTCTGAGGTCCTTTATTTACTTAGCCTTTGGAAGTAGTTTTTAAATTTAAAAATCGTAAATCAAAATAACATAAATCAGGAAAGACAATGAAAGAAACACAATCATTGATTAATTTTAAGATAAAAGAAAAGTCCAGCTTTCTTGAATTAACTAAAACAAAATTTGACACAAACGCGTTGTTCCAGTTTTTCATCCATTTGGCACAATTAATAATCCGCCACGACACACACACACACACGTCCGCACTCAACAGGTTGCTACGCTGTACTGAACAAAGATATCGCAGTGATTCTTTCAGCACGTATCAAGGACACACCACACCTCCGCTTCCACGCTAACGTGCAATTATATCTACTCCTCTTGAGCAATGGCGCCACCTGTCTTAAAACTTTCCAATCACACCTCGTATATCTATCTATATACCGTATATATATATGGCCTACAAGATGTATTTTTAACCTTAACGTCTTTGACCTATATAAATACTTTACTGATAACGTAACAGCACAACGCATTGAACTGACTAACGGAAAGTTGGAAAGAGGAACCCGTCGCGTCTAAGTAACAATAAATTATAAAATAAAAAACATAACTTAGAAAGTTACCTAAATATGCCAGCTACAATTTCTCGGGTACAGGTACCATATTATTTTTATAACTTTCTTTTGCTTTTCACTATCTTTCACTACTATTTAGCACAGTTAAAATTTCAACACGAACACACTCTTCATTTCTGCACACAGTTTAGTTTACGATTATAGTCAAAGTTCTCTAATGTACGTTATTTTATTTACAGTCTTGCCATTTACAGATTTAGATGTAGGTCCATAGATAGTTTACGGTTCTCCCAATCTTCTTCTTCTTCTTTTTAACGTAAGAAACTGGTCGACTACTTTACTGACATCAACCATTTGCCTTTCTTCGTGTTCGATGTTCAAAATTACCAGATTAGTTAAACCCATTTGCGTCATAGTATTTCTTAGATATGATTTTATCAAATTCAGTTTAGAAAAGCATCTTTCTGCTGTAGCTGACTGGAAGGGTTAAGTAACGTTGTAGAGTAGTAGTCAAATCTCCGAGGCAACTGATAAGGCAAACATTTTCCTCAGCAAGTAAATTCATTTCTTGCCTGGTGTTTTCCTTTTCATTTATATCTTTCCCTAGCAATGCTCTAAAAGATATTACTTGGTCAGGAAATGATTTTGAGAGGTTTGCTACAGATATATTTACGAGAGTCTTACATTTCTGTACTACTTCTTCGTGCGTTAAGTTTACCAGTTCTTGCAGTGACATGAAAGAAAACCTTTCTACAATGCAACGCAAGCTGTGGAATCTCAGTTCCAGTTGGTTTATCACAGTGTCTAGGGCAGTGTTAAATACTGCTGTTTCAAATGCTTTTATTGGATCATCAATTCTGTGGTCGACTGCAACTTCATCAAAAAAGCATTTGGCAGACCTCTTTCGTTTGTTTTTAATTTCACAAGGCACTAACTTTACCCTGAGAGAACTTTGAAAAGAATTAATTTGACTTTTGTTAGATTAAATTGTTAGTAAGCACAGGACACTGAACTAATGAGAGGAGGAATTACCATCGGAGTAGAAACTAATCTGCCTTTGATCAGTCAACATCTTAGAATACAATGACTGAACGTGTAGGATTAGATTGATTTCACAATACGTTTTGGTTACCGTATTTTGATCAGTTGTTTTCATTGAACTTGAAGCTTGATTTATGTTGTATCATTGATACAGTATCAGTCATTAAGAGGTTATTTAGTTCTTTCTAGACGGTTGGGGAGTCCCTAAAAGTGATTCTAATATTGAATACTGTTTATTCCCTCTGTTCATACGTTTTTTTTTTCATAAAATACGGTCTTTGACCCAATTAATTTTTTATTTGTTGGTAAGGACGATGTATTATTTGGTCTCACATTAGTTTTGGGGCTCCGTTCAACGGTTGGGGCCCCGAAAAAAATTACTGTTCAGTGTTATTTACTTATTTTACCGATTTTGCAAAATTGTATCTTCTTTCTCTCACGATTTCGTATAAAATGACGCATCTGTGACTTTTGTGAAATCGGAACCTATTATTTTAATTAGATAATTATACTTTCTTGGTTGGTTGGGGGCCCCCTAGGCCTTATCGCCGCCACTGACCGACCGATACTTCAATGTGTCAATTTTCGACAAACTACAGCGCCATCTTAATTTCAAGATCACAGAAAAGACAAAAGACAAGAGTTAGGAACATGAACTTGGTATACATGATATAAATAAATTAGTTTGCCTAGCTTATTTCGCCTTGAGGTTCAAGACTTTTCAGTCATCCACCGTATTTGAGGTTTTGATATTTTTTCCGCTACATATTTTACGTGTCAGTTGAATTGTAATTGTTCATTTAAAAAAATCTAAATATTTTGTCCGTTTTATCCTTTGTATTAATATTTTTTTGTTATCATATTGGATCTCTTTTTTAGTTTTTGATCAATAATGTGTTTTCTCTGCTGAGATTTCTAATTTGTAACTGAAGAGAAACTAAGAAAACACAACTGACTAAAGCTAAATATTGGATGAGTAGCTAATTAATTATATACATAAAAATGTTGAAAAAAGAAATAAACATAGGAGGACAGGAAGCAGGCAAGTAACAAGAAAGGAACATAAGATTAGAAATTCAGGAATCGATAGTTAAAATGAAGAAGGAAATGCCAACGTAACTAGATACTAAAAATCAATAATGTAAGTATTTGTTACTACGTTGTAAAGATAATTATTAGCTTAAGGAGCACACATGATAAACTGTTGATAACAACTCAGAAAGATAAATAATGAAGATACAGATATACTCATGTACTCATGTCTTTTATGTAGTTATATGTTTCTTGTTAAAATTAAAAACGAAAATAGATCAAAAGAAATGTAAGAAAGAGACATGAAAGTTCAAACATTAAACTTTAAGTACTGAACCGGAAAAGAAGTTTCCCTCAATCCATGCCGTGGTTAAAGGAAACAACAGGTTTGGGGAACATTTACTCCTGCTTGCTGGTCGCTGAGAAAGGAAAAAGGTTTAACAAAGCGCTCCGCAATTAGCAAACACTAATGTAAGAATATGCAGAAGCAGGAGCTGCTAAGAGGGTTACAAAAAATGTTGTCAGCTCTTGGTGGATCGTTAACCGGGAAGTTGAACAACCATTCTTCTACCGGCATGGCCGTAACTCCAGCGTTCTTTTCTAAAACCTAGTAGCTAACTAACGACGTACTTTTAAGTTTTCCAGTTGATGAAGTGAAATACCAGTAAAATCTCATTCCCCCGCAAAACAAGAATTACTAGGTTTTGTAAAGAACGGTAGAACTTATGAGTTTAAATTTGGTAACACACCATTCTGTTCTTACCAATCGGTCTCACTACTGGATAAATTCTGAAAATGAGGTTAGGGCAGGGAAATCACCCAAGTCCGACTTTTAGAGCTGGCTGTAATTGTTGTCCCTCTGGCTGTAATTGTATACCATGGTTGTTATGGCGATCTTACACAATTTGTAAATAATATTTCAATATCTCGTAAATTATATTCTCACGTTCTCTTTAGAATATACAGATAAGTATATTTTGTGCGTTCGAGCTTATTTCACTAACAATACTTTAAAAATATAATAAAAAACTTTTTAAAGACATTGTTTTCTTAATCAATTCGTACTAAATGTAAAAAATAAAATATTGTATATGCCTGAATAAACTGAAAATCATAGTTTTCGCATAGCTCGCATATACAGTCACTTTATAAATTCTTAAAATGACGCGCCCCATTTTTTTCTTTTTAGTCATGCAGAAACTTTTTTTTTTTTTTACATTTTAGTACGAATTGATTAAGAAAGAATGTCTTTAAAAAGTTTTTTAACTTTTTCTTTTCGAGTTATTTCGATGTTCGGATACATTTTCTCAAGCTAAATGTTTTGTGACCCAAATCCTAAAGTGTTATGCAACCAGGAAAACCTAGACTAGTTGCAGGCTAGTATTAGTTTTAGGATAAATAAGTTGAGAACAAAAAATATTAAAATTTGCTTTTAAAATATATAAATATATGAAAGTAACAATGAAATATTGTATTGTCATCGGACTTACGTCACTCTGCAAAATGTCATCATTCTATGACGTCAAGAAGTGAGTTCAAATAACGTTCCAGAATTTGATGACACTACGGACCATTGTGAACTAAAGAAAAGAATGTAAAAAAAATAATAATAAAGTTTTTTTAAAAAAACACGCTTTTTTAAAGCAAAGAAAAATGGACTAAAAAGTAAGGAATAATAAATTTATGAATCGGAAAATAAAAACGCTCTTGCTTTCTTTATCATAAAATCATAATATCTAACAGCACTCACGGTTTTATCTTCTAATTCATAAATTTATTATTTTTTACTTTTTAGTCCAATTTCCTTTGCTTTAAAAAGCGTGTTTTTTTTAAATCTTTTTTTAATTAAAAAAATCCTTTTTAATTAGTTTATTTATTGTTCTTTTGCGGCTATTTCGGTGATCATACGTTTTATCCAGCTAATATTTTGTGGCCAAACCCAGCCGCGGTGCAGGTTAGTAGTTATTTTAAAATAAAGAAGTCTGTAATAACAAAATATTAAAATATGTTTTTAAAATATCTACATATATAGAAATACATGAAAATAAAACTGGAATGTTGTATTGTCACCCGACTTACATGGCTGTGCAAAATTGTATGACGTCGGGAAATTAGTTAAATTAACGTTGGAAAATTTGTACCACAAATGAAACATGATTACAGAGTAAGTTAATAAAAAATGTGTAATAAAAAGGATTTAAGTTATCTTAATTATTTTTGGGGGGTATACCGGGATGGTACCTGCAATTTAGGCACTGTCCTTACTTCCACATTATTTTTTCCAAGACAGTAGCAAAGAACTTCACGTGATGGTAGCCTTAAAGCACTGCAAAGGGCAAAAATTTGAATTTTTCACACCTCCCCCCCCCCCTCATCCTCAAAGTGTAAGTCTAAATATGGTTTCAATGTTTCTGCCTTTAGGAAAAGATATTTTAATAGGTTCTTGCAATCAGAAAATGTCATTACATATTTTCTAATATCATGCAATTGTTAATTTTTATAAATTTTAAATCAATGTAAAATTCTTACCTAGTTAATGCATCTTTAGCCACTTCTTCGTGAACTGCAATATTTCAAGTCGTGCTCAAATATAAACCTCACAGGAAGTGTGTGTTGCACAAAACCATATCCTATGAATTCAGAATGCAACGGAAAGCAAACGCATCCAATTGTATTGGTGTGTGTAAAATGTTTTGAAATATGTCAGGGAAGATAAAGATAAAGAGTGCGGGGAAGAATTAAACCACAAACAGGAAGTATTTCACAATATGATTTCGTCGCGTTTATCTCTCGTTTAAATTTTAATCTCATTCTGTAAGCTATCCTTCATTTCATTGTTTACTTCCGTTTAGTTACAAGCGCATGAGTGAAGTCATCAGTGAGTGTATCTAATCTATTGAGGTTCTTCCCATTTTCAGACATCCTTCTCAAATGCGTTTCCACTCTTCCTCATCGACCCGAAACAGCGGAAGCGTGTTTTCTTGTAGCCAGGAGGTCCTCGGATCTATATTGGGAATGTACAATTAATTTATCCCATTTTTTCTTTTTCATTCTCACAAGAAACGTGCCGGTTGGTACCTTCAGTTGCAGGGTAGAGCCACTGCCTTCCTCTCCCCTGTCCAACGGACACTATCAAGTTATTGACAAGCAAGTCCAAGAGCCAGACCACTTTCATCTACAACAGAAATACCAAAAGTGCAAATGTTTTTGGACTTACCATAACCTATCTAATCAGAATATAACTAACTAACTTACTTGCAAGTTCATCGCTGCAGTAACAAACGTTCGCCATTCGATTCTATTCTGGGCAATATCAAGCCAGTTTTCATCACGAACACCTACTTCTCAAAAATCTCTTCTCATATTGTCCTCCCAACGACGTCTCGGTTTTCCAAACGGTCTCCTTCCATGCGACCTTCCAATCAGGATAGAGTATAATCTTCGTTTTTCCCCCATCCGAGCTACATGTCCTGCCCACCTTAGTCGTCGCGATTTCATTATTTTTACAACATCTGGTGAGTCGTACAGTCCGTGGAGTTCTTCATTATGCAGTCTCCTCCACTCTCCAGTCATCTCGTCCCGTTTCGGCCCGTATTTCTTTGTTAAAGCCTTATTTTCAAACGCACGTAATTTATATTCATCTGTTAGGGTCGTACTCCAACTTTCGCAACCGTAAAGTATTACCGGCAGAAGAACTAATCTGTATATTTTCAGTTTCAATTTCCTTTATATTAACCTCGATGGTAGAAGTTTTTAGACTGAATAGAAACATGCGTTGCCCCGATATTAGGCGACATTTTATTTCTTCCGTGACCTCACTTTTGCTTGTTACGTATGCTCCCAGTATTTAAATGTGTTTACTTTCTCTATGACTTCATCCCTAATTCTTATGTTTTTATTTCCTTTATTCCCTGTGTTTCGGCTTGTTATCATGTATTTTGTTTTATCTCTGTTTACCAGTAGACCTATTTCATAGCACGCTTCTACTAAGACATCTTGTTGCTTTGTAGTGCATCTGTATCGTTCCCTATTAATTCTACATCATTCGCGTATACGAACAGTTGATTCAAACCATTAAATGATAGTCCCTTTTGAATTTGAAAATCGCATATTCTGATTTTAACAAGGCCTCGCCTTGTTTCAATCCGTTGCGAATCTTGAATCCGTACTCTGTTTGTGGGGTCGCTGAGACATCTTCACTAATTGAACCAGTTTTTTCGGAATTCCAAATCGTATCAGGATACTGTATAACTTTTCCCTTTTGATAGAATCATATGCTTTCTTAAAATCAATGAATAGATGTTGAACCGTCCCATTGTATTCCCATTTCTTCTCCAAAATATGTCTCAAGGCGAAAATCTGGTCCAACGTGGATCTATTTCTTCTAAATTCTCATTGGTGATCTTCAATTATTTCATCTACGTATACACTTAGGCGTGTTGACAGAATATTACTTAATAACTTGTAACAGGTTGGAAGTAACGAGATTCCACTATAATTATTACAGTCCGATTTATCGATTTTTTTTTAAATCGGAACTATTGTTGAGGTTTCCCATTCCTTTGGGAGCTCCTCCTTTCTCCATACAGCACTTATCAATTTATGTAGTTCCTAAATTAGTGTCGCTCCTCCTAATTTAATTAATTCGTCTGGAATATTGTCTATTCCTGATGATTTGAAATTTTTGGATTTTTTTTACCGACATTTCGATCTCGATCTCGCTAGGTTCGGGAATCCAAGGTTCTGCGGTATAGACTTCAAATTCCTCTGTTTGTTCCCCGTTGTGTACATTAAGAAGTTTGTCGAAATAACTTTTCCACACATCGACAATTTTAGTCGGATCCGCCTGAAGATCTCCACGTTCATTTCTAATCATTCCTAACCTCGGCTTGTAACCTTTTCTTAACGAGTTTACCCCTTTGTATAGATCTCGTATGTTATTTGTCTTCCCGTTTTCCTCAATATCCTGCATCTTCTGCGTAAGATATTCTCGCTTTTTTTTTTCTGAACCTGAGTGTGGCGTTTCCTTTCACGTTACTATAGTGGTTGGTATTTGCTTTGCTTTTATTACTTTGTCATCGTTCCCTCGCTTGTTTTCGTATTTTATCAGCTTAATGCATTCTTAATCAAACCAAGGTTTGTTTTCCTGTTGTTTCTTCTCACCTACACGTTCCTTCACTGCGCCCTTAATTGTTTCACGAATTGACTCCCACATCTTACTTACATCAGTTTCATTATTAATATAATCATTATTATTACTCAAGTCGGCTAGGATTTCGAACCTATTTGAGAATTCGAGTTGGTAATCTGCTTTTATGCTCGGATTATTTAATCGTTTCACTTCGAATTTCAGTTGTTTTGAACCCTTGCTTTCTCTGTTCGCGATGCATAACTTTTCCCTTATTTTTGTGATCACTAATTGACGGTCGGTGTCACCTTCCGCTCCTCTGTACGACTTAACATCCATTATGTTGGTGTGTCTCCGTCTATCTACTAATACGTGATCGATCTGGTTGAGAGTTTTGCCATCCGGAGATACCCATGTGTATTTGTGTATGTCTTTGTGTTCAAAGTACGTGCTCTTTACCAGTAGGTTTTTCGAATTCGCTAAAATTATCCGTCTTTCTCCATTGTTGTTGGTCTTTTCGTGAAGGCTGTATTTGCCTATAGTAGGTGTATATTTTTCTTCCTTCCCTACCTTTGCATTGAAATCACCCAACACAATTTTGGAATTATACTTCGGCATTCGGTCAATCAGCGTTTCTAGCTCATCGTAGAATATATCTTTGTCGTTATCAGTAGCCACCTCTGTCGCAGCATAGACGTTTAATAAAACGGTGTTCCCCATCGAGTACGTATCGTAACGTACGATAGTCTTTCGTTTACGAACTCTGTATTCTGAACCGCTTGAAGGATACTGTTCTTAATTAGGAATTCTGTTCCGAAATCGTGAGACTGTGTTCCCCCGTAGTAGAAAGTGTACTTGCCCTGTGGGATGCTATCTGGACCCTCCCACCGAACTTTTTGTGTTGCTAATATGTATGTCTTGCTCGTATTTTTCGGTCTCGCCTACTGCCACCTGAAGAGCGCCCGTTTGGTATAGTGTTCGTACGTTCCACGTTGATATTCTAAGGTCTTTCTTAATCCTGTTCTTGGAGCCCCCTGAAGCAGTCCCCGCCCGGAGATCCGAATGAGGGACTAGTTTACCTCCGGAATTATTTTACTCCAGGAGAATCCATGAACCATCTGTTACTATTTCTTGACATGTTTTAGCGGTGTAGAGTTGTCAGCTTTACGACCTCGCAGTAAAGGTAGACATTCAAGATGTCTTCCTCTGTCCATCTCTGAGCCTTGCCGATGTCATTCACCTTCAGCCTCAGAGTGGTAATGATTATGCTGCTTCCCCTCACCATAATATTTTTGTTCGAGGTTATCTTTCCCTAACCTTTGTAGATCCCTCTACTAACTGCAAGGCAGCAGTACTGGGTTTGGTCCGCCCCAGAATATTCCCGGTACCCACCATATTTGGTCGGCATTCCCCTATCCGCCACCTGAGGAGGCGCCTGGTGGGAGACCAGTTAACAGTTTTTAAAAATCAGTGGTGAAGGTGTGAGATATAATGTCATCAAAATGGCCGCTAGACTGTATTGGTAAGAAGTTTTTTATTTTCTGTAACTTTTTGCTGAATTGTTGAAGAGAGATTCTTCTGTTTTTAGATTGTATGTAGTTTAACGTACAATATTTTGTGTTATCGCATATTTTTATCTAAAGTTGACTGTTTCTTTGTTTTCCAACTTTGAAGTAAAAAAAATGTGTCTTCACGTTAATCTTCATATGACTTGATCAGTGCGTGGCACTAACACAAGATAAACATAGAAATAAATTTCAAATAGAAAACATTCATTATCTAATAATTTGATACCACAAATATAATACTTTATACAAAAAAAAACCAGCTCTTAATTACTTGTAACGTAAGCTTCTTCAGCCTTTAACTCTGTAAGAACTGATTAGGATAGCAAAGGCATACGCAAACAAGGAATCCAAAATGCTTATTGCACTTTTTCATTACTTGTAGAAACACTATTAATTTTACTTATTGTTTTCATTTTATTTATGGTAGCCTGGTTTCTGTTATTTTTTTAAAAATTTGTTTATTGACGATTTATCCGTATTATCCACACTGAAGGAGCTAGTAGTGACTTTTGAAATTGTACAGGAGAACATGGGTAAAAGTAAAATTACTTCTGCTAGAAGACTGGCATTCTTTAGTAAATCTAAGTACAGTGATATATGTGAAAATCTCCAAATTTCATATGATGAAAACAGACATGGATATCACCGGTATTGCTACAAACTCTTCTCAGCTGTTTCTCAAACTGAAGATAAGAATGTTTTAGAACGAAGAGCTTTATTCCGATCTCCTGTGTCATCTGAATTAAGCGTAGCTACAATCTCTGGTGTGTTCGAGAAGAAATGTATTTTCTCTGGGAACAGGAAAAAACACAAAGAAAAAGAAGAACCATACTGAAGCTGTAGAACATCGGATACTGAGAATTAAATCAAAGGAGCTATCCAAGTACTGTAGGATACATCATTACTTGCTAAAATAGAGAACATTAATTTTGTATCAGATCGGTGCGATATCATTATTCCTATCGAAAAGAATATGTTAAACTAAGGTTAAAAAGAAACTAAGTAAAGACGCAGTATTCGTAAGAACTGGCAGAAAGATCAGCCGTAATCAACATAAATATGACGCAGGCTTTCAAAAGATAGTAAATTGTGTTCGTGAAAACATTGTTGACCCAGTACAGGAAAAAACGTAATTTTTCGATCTATCCATTTCAGACACTGCAGTTTTCCTGTTAAAGAAGGTCTTCGTCAGACGTTATAATCAACCCAGTGACTTCAATGTAAACAGAAATTGTTTTCTCGAAATCATATTTCATCAAACAAACGCTGGTGCTGCATCCAGGCTAACAGGAATATCGGCTTATGCTACCTCTGAATCCGCGAAAGTAAGATGGATGAAAACTCGAGCAATCAGAACTAAGATTGTAAATCATTTACTAGAGTTCAGTGGAGTTCCAAAAGGAAAAGAACCAAAATCCCAACTTCCAAACCATCACATCCACAGAGACAATAAAAATATATATAGCATTATGGCCAGATTGTGCATTTGTTTTAAAAATCTAGCTAAAGAAATGGAACTCGATACACTTCCGAGATATTTCCAATGGGCAAGCTATCAGAAGTTAAATGCCTGAGGAGTTCACCAACACTTATGTTAAAGGAGAAACTGTGTTTGAAGAGTTCAAAAATTGGTATGCGAAATCCTTTTGAGATCCTTCATGTTAGTAGATTCATAGACTTCACATACTACGTGAATTTCTTTTGCAGATTTCAAAGAAATCTTTATAGTTGTTGTAACGCAAATTACTTGGCTGTTTCAGGAAACTTGAAAATATGTAGTAGAAACAGCGTCATAGATGATAGCACCTATTTCAGATGGGATCTCTTTGCTCGCAATCTGATACTCTTCCAAATTATGCATTAGTTTACTTTCGTCCTTTTTATTCAATTTGCTTTCAAGTGATCTAATGGGGCCGCAGCGTGGGGCCTTGATTCAATCCTAGCTCATGTCATGTGGGCTTTGATAGGGTTCTCCCGTTTCCTTCCATTTTCTTCATTCCACCAATTCTTCCATCATCACCCATTCGGCCTTAAATGAAATTAAAATTAAAATTTCTCTGATCTTGAATCTGATCAAGAGAAAGTGGTATTGGAATGAGAGGAAATTTCATTACTTCTTAAATGTCACATTTTTGGATTGCTGCAAGGTAATAAATAAATCGCCCAAAAGAGATCTCTTGAACACTTAACGGCCGCATATATTCTTTTCACCTATCATGGACTTGGCAGTCAAAATGGATCCACAATTCTTAACAAGACTTTTTAATATTGCTTTGTCAATATTTTTAGGGTCATTCACATACAAATTTTTGAACTCTTCAAACGTGGTTTCTTCTTTGGCATAAATGCGATGAGCTCCTCAGACATTTCACTTCTGATAACTTGTCGACCGGAAATATTTCGTAGTGGTGTAGAGTGACGAAGTTCCGCTTCAGCAAGAAAAGTGCAATATCTGGAATGAATAGATATGAAAATTGTTTTTTCCTGTGCTGTGTCAATAATGTTTTCACGAACATAATTAACTGTTTTCAGAAAGGCTGCGTCATGTTTATGTTGATTATCCTTTCTGGCAGTTCTTACGAATATTGTGTATTCATTCAGTTTATTTTTAACCTTAGTTTAACATATTATCTTCGATAGGAATAATGATATCGCACCTCTTTGATAGAAAATTAATGTTCTATATTTTAGCAAGTAATGATGTATCCTACAGTACTTGAACAGCTTCTTTGATTCAGTTCTCAGTATCCGATGTTCTACAGCTTCAATATGGTTCTTCTTTTTCTTTGTGTTTTTTTCTGTTCCCCAGAAAATACATTTCTTCTCTAACACTCCAGACATTGTAGCTACGCTTATTTCAAATGACACAGAAGATCGGAATAAAGAACTTGGTTCTAAAACATTCTTATCTTCAGTTTGAGGAACAGCTGAGAAAAGTTTGTAGCAATACCGATGATATCCATGTCTGTTTTCATCATATGAAATTTGGAAATTTTCACATGTACCAGTGTAGTTAGATTTATTTTAAAATGCCAATCTTCTAGCAGAAGTGATTTTATTTTCTCATGTTTTCTTGTTCAAATTCAAAAGTCACTACTAGCTCCTTCAGTGTGAATAATACACTCCATAATTCGTAAATCTGCAAGAAACAAAGGTTTGCACCGTTTTGCACCACAACGCTTAAAATGTTATAAGCACATACTAGAGTACCCGTGCTGCTCCGCAGCAACTTAAAATAAGGGAATTGGATAGATAAAAAGAGAGGTAATGAAGTATTAGAAAAGAAGAATGTTGTAAAATAAAAGACAAACACAGAAGAGAAAAATGTCATAAATCAGTAATTATTATAGAACAAAAAATATATAATACTCTTTAAATTTACAAAACATTTTCCAAACAACGTTAGCACTGTGTCGATCTATTGGTTTTAGTTCAATTTTTACATTCTCAAAAGATCTAGCACACGATAGTGTTACATACAACAGGCAATGACTGAAAAGAGTTTCAGGCAATAGTGAAGTGCTTTCAATATTGAGGGTGAGGGCTAGCTTTGGGGTCTTATTTATAGTCATACAGAATGCAAATTGAATTGTAAACTCAATTGTTGTGGAAGAAAATGGAAAAGTAAAGTCAGATGGCGATAAATGAAAGCGAGGAAGAAATACTCTTTAGTATGTTTACTCAGTTCCTCAGTTGTAATTTGTAGATGTAAGAAGTTATCACATATTTTGTGAGGAATTAATCTTATGCCATTATGTAAGCCTTGTTCTTCGTTAAGTTCCTCGTAAACATCACCATAGATCCTCCTTCTTTCAGTTCTAGAATATATGGTGATAAGCCGCTCGTGTCTAAACTGTCCAAAAGTTCAGCGGCGGGTATTGTATAATTTCAGTTTCATCTCCAGGAACTAAAGAATTTACCTCCTGGAGGCCGATCAAAACAATTCAATTTACCGTGTTAAACTTCTGGTCCAGAGAAACTGGAAATAGCTCAGACGATGTAATATCCTTTCCGTAAGTGTCAGTGATGATATTAGTTTCTGAGAAGATACAGGCTGGCAAACCAATGGAATATGACTTCCTAGAATACAATGACGGATACCAATCTTTTATATAAAAAGTTAATCAATGAAAGTTCTTCTGGGTTAGCTACCACATTTTTACCTACTAACATCTGAGAGACTGGAGAAAAGATTTTGAAACTATTTTAAATATAGATAAGCAAAGAAAACTTGACGTTCCTTGTCAACGGTCAGAAAATATACCTAGGTTTTTTAATTTTATTTATGACCATAAAGCATCTAAGGCTCAGGCCGGTTTGGGGAAGGGAAGGGAAGCGGGAAAGTGTCGGCCAGGGTCTAATTTGAAAGTACCATTCCGGAATTAGCCTGGTGTGACAGGAAAAACCCTAGAGAAACCTCAGTCAGAATAGTCGGCCGCTGAAATTCTACCCAAGGCCTTGGGCTCGAGAGCCACGGCCGCTTGATAACATATTTGTGTGTAAATACGAAAATTAAAAAATACACATTCATGAAAATCGTTTCAGTAGAAACGACTGGGCGACTGGACAGAGCTTTTACAGAAAAGATTCTCATCAGAAATACATAGGAAAATGAGATTCTGTTTTATTCAAAGTTGATGAAGAGGAGAAGAATGCAAATGCTTCATTACATATCTAGGCGTAATTAGGAACATTTCAGAAAAGGAAAATCACTCAAATCGGTCCAGTGAAAGCAGCTGGGTGACTGGACAAAGGTTTTACGAAACTATTTTAAATATATTTTAATGTTTTCAAACATTTTCCGACAATTTTTTCTATTTTTCACAAATTTTGTTTTTGAAAATGTTCCTCAAAATTCGACATTTTTGGATTTTTTTTTAAATGAAAATTTTGTGTTTTTGAATATGTTTCCGAAAATCTGGCATTCATGGATGTTTTGAAAACTATCCCGAAAATTCATAGCAAGTGGGCCTGCGGCCCGTTTGATTATCTTAATAAATCTTTATAATACTTTTTAATTTTCCAACACTCCATGAAGCACCTTCCATCATTTAAGCACAGAACCGTTCTAGGATTTTCTTCAATCACGGCAGGCACGGGATGGCACCGTCATTATAGCACCTACCCGGCATCTTCAAACACCCTTTTCCCTCCTGTATTCTGGCCTGATGCCTAAAGGCTGTAAATAAAATTTAAATTCAAAAATGAAGATAGCAGTGTAAGATTTCATATTGCTTTTTATAGGGACATTTACAATATTTCACTTTTCTCCCTAGTGCTTTGATGACTCATCCCATTTTTTTACATATGAAAATAGATTTAATGAGCTTTCAAAAAAGAAAAACTGCAATCCTAAAGCTAAAGTACCGTTGGTTCGGGATGAATAAAATATGTTGAAAACATTCATTGGGACAGTTACCAATACTCGCTTACAAGTGGTGAGCTGCGTGCTTAACTTGGTAAGTTTTGGTGGGCTGTCCCCCTTTATCGTAACCATAATCTCTGGGTGTCTGCGCCTCCATGGAGAAAATATGCTGTATCTGTTACAACCACCACCACCACTACTACTACTACTGCTACTACTAATACTCCTATTCCTACAACAACAACAACTAACTGTTACTACTACTACCACTACAACTACTACTACAACAACAACTACTACTACCACCACTACTAATAGTAATACTCCTGCCAAATATTACTATCATGATTTAAAACATTGAACCTGCATATTTTTATTTACAACAATCCACATTTAAATTTAAAAATGTATTGCCCCCCCACTGGTGTGGAGTGAATAAAATATGTTGGCAACAGTCATTGGGGTAACACCAATACTGGATTCCCCGTGGCGAATTGCGCCCCTAACTTGGAGAGTTTTGGGAGCTGCGCCCCCTTTATCGTAACCAGAGTATCCGAAGGGATGCGCATTCATGATAAAGATCTGCCCCTATACCCCCCGGGGCCTGCGACCCCATAGAGGAGTTTTGATACATTTATTGTAGTTTACTCGTGATGGTACACCTTCATACCAAATTTCGTTTCTCTAGTTTCAGTGGTTTGGAAAATTACTTTTTCGGCGGACATTATTGGATTAAGACGGCGGGTTTTTTTTTACGTTTTCTTATATTATCGTGACCTACTCGTGCTGGTACACCTTAATACCAAATTTCGTTTCTTTAGTTTTGGTGGTTAGCAAAATGCTTTTCGTGGACATCTTGGATTAAGATGGGCAACGTTTTAACGTTTTCTTACTATATTATCGGGACCCACTCGTGATGGTACACCTTCATAACAAATTTCGTTTCTCTAGTTTCAGTGGTTTCGGAAACGCCTTTCTGAGGGGCCGTTTTGGATTAACACTTCTTCTTCAGATGAGACTTGACGGAGAGGAATACAATTTATTATTGTGTGCGCGGCACCGCAATAACATCTAGAAGGAGAGGGATGCGAATGGTTTCGTAACATACCTAGGATTCTAAATTTTATTTATGACCTTAAAGCATCTAAGGCTTAGGCCGGTTTTAGGAGGGAAGAGAAGCGGGAAGGTGTCGGCCAGGGCCTAATTTGAAAGTACCATTCCGGAATTAGCCTGGTGTGACAGGAAAAACCCTAGAGAAACCTCAGTCAGAATAGTCGGCCGCTGAAATTCTACCCAAGGCCTCCCGAATGCTAAGCCAAGGCCTCGGGCTCGAGAGCCACGGCCGCTTGATAACATATATGTGTGTAAATACGAAAATTTAAAATACACATTCATGAAAATCGTTGCAGTAGAAACGACTGGGCGACTGGACAGAGCTTTTACAGGAAAGATTCTCATCAGAAATACATAGGGAGGAAAATGAGATTCTGTTTTATTCAAAGTTGATGTAGAGGAGAAGAATGCGAATGCTTCATAACGTATCTAGGCGTAATTAGGATATTTTAGAAAAGGAAAATCACTCAAATCGGTCCAGTAAAAGTGACAGGGCGACTGGACAAAGGTTTTATGAAACTTTTTTAAATATATTTTAATGTGTTTTCAAACATTTTCAAGAAACTTTTTGATTTTTCAAAAACTTTCCGTTTATGAACATGTTTGTGAAAATCTGACATTTTTGGATTTTTTATTAAATTAAAATTTTGTGTTTTTGAATATGTTCCCGAAAATCCGGCATTTATGGATTTTTGAAAATTGAGTTTTGAAAATTATCCCGAAAATTCATAGCAAGTGAACCTGTGGCCCGTTTAGTTATCTTAATAAATCTTTATAATACTTTTTAATTTTCCAACACTCATGAAACACCTTTTAAGCACATAACCATTCCAGGATTTTCCTCAGTCACGGCAGGCAAGTGCTGGGATGGCACTGTCATTATAGCCCCTGCCCGACACCTTGCAACACCCTTTCCTTTTCCCTATCCCGGCCTGAGCCTTAGATGCCTAAAGTCGTAAATAAGATTCAAATTTAAAAATGAAGGTAGCAATGTAAGATTTCATTTTACTTTTTACAGGTACATTTATAATATTTCACTTTTCTCCCTAGTGCTTTGATGGCCCATACCAATTTTTGTACATATGAAAATAGATTTAATGAGCTTTCAAAGAAAAAAAAACTGCAATCCTAAAGCTAAAGTACTCACCCGTTGGTATGGGGTGAATGAAATGTGTTGGAAACATTCAGTGGGACATTTACCAATACTCGCTTACACGTGGCGGGCCGCGTCCTTAGCTTGGTAAGTTTGGGGGACTGCCTCCCTTTACCGTAACCATAATCTCTGGGTGTCTGCGCCTCCATGGTGCAAATATGCTGTATCTGTTACAACCACCACAACTACTATTACTACTACTGCTACTACTAATACTCCTATTCCTACAACAACAACAACTACTACTACTACTACCACTACTACTAATAATAGTAATACTCCTGCCAAATACTACTATAATAATTTTAAATATTGAATCTACATATTTTTATTTACAACAATCCACATTTAAATATAAAAAAAATATTACTCCCCACTGGTGCGTCGTGAACAAAACATGTTGGTAACAGTCATCGGGGTGTCACCAATACTCGATTCCCCGTGGCGAGTTGCGCCCCTAACTTCGGAAGTTTTTGGAGCTGCGTCCCCTTTATCGTAACTATAATCTCCGAGGAACTGCGCCTCCATGATAAAGATCTGCCCCCACACCTTGCGACTCCTGCGACCCCATAGAGGAGTTTTTTTATATATTTATTCTTGCGTACTCGTGATGGTACACCTTCATACCAAGTTTCGTTTCTCTAGTTTCAGTGGTTTGGAAATGCCTTCTTCGGCGGCCATTTTCGATTAAGATGGAGACTTTTTTAACGTTTACCTATGTTATCCTGACTCACTCGTGATGGTACACCTTCATACCAAATTTCGTTTCTCAAGTTTCAGTGGTTTCGAAAATGCCACTTTTGGCGGATATTTTGGGTTAAGATGGCAACTTCTTTTACGTTTTATTATATTATCCTGACTCACTCGTGATGGTACACATTCATACCAAATTTCGTTTCTTTAGTTTCGGTGGTTTGGAAAATGCCTTTCTGGTGGCCATTTTTGATTAAGATGGGCGACGTTTTAACGTTTTCTTATTTATTTATTTTTTATTTTAGGGACCCTCCTTTCCACCCACACCATTAGCTAACCGTTTTTGGTCGGAAAAGGTACGTTTAATTATAAACCATATTTCCACAAAGACTTATATTGTTATTATATTAGTTCGACATGGATTTAACTATGAGGTAGATTTCTTTTCATGGCATTCTTTTTAATTTATTGGAATTAAATTTGTAATTAAAAGCTAATTGATTGTCATTAACTATTCTTTTGTGACCTCTTTTGCAGGTTGAAATTCAATCTATAATACAAGGAAAATTTGATATGGTTGATTGAACATTAATGTTTTTAACTATTATATTGAACTGTTTCTTGGATTACGCTTCGTATGTGTCTTTCCAAATTAATCGCATAAAAATTGTGCTTAAAAGCGAATAAAATAAAATTAACTACGATTCTCATGTTCTCATTTGCATGTTGAAA
The DNA here is from genome assembly GCA_022664845.1 of Lepisma saccharinum. Classification (NCBI taxonomy): domain Eukaryota; kingdom Metazoa; phylum Arthropoda; class Insecta; order Zygentoma; family Lepismatidae; genus Lepisma; species Lepisma saccharinum. The sequence continues at coordinate 12,602 of JAGDQP010019858.1, read as the reverse complement.
AATGACAACAGACTGAATTTTAAACTATATCTCAAAAAACATTTAATTTCGTTAATAGAGCGTTAATGTGAAGAGTTTTCAACTATGACAGTTTTCGCTTTATATGCGTTTTTATAAAGCGACATACGTATTACACTTATTGGGAAATAGAAATTTAATAGTGCAGCGATGGTCAAAGTGTTAAAGGAAGAAAAATGAAAACAACAAAGAATGAAGGAGAAGTATTCTTATTCTTACATGATGGTGAAACTAGGGGTGTTCGATAAGACTGAGGGCCTATAGGGCCTATCTAACTTCGGGTGTGAAAAATTATGGAATTCTCATCGGTTACTCGAAACCGTTGGAATATTTTAAATTATAGAAGTTTCGGGTATTATCAAAAGCTTGAATATTATCGAAGTTTCGGGTATTATCCAAGTATCGGTAACTATCGAAAGTTCTAATATTATCGAAATTTCGAGTATTTGAAAGTTCTAGTATTATAAAAATTTCGGGTAATTTTGAAAATTTGATTATTACAGAAATTTCGGGTATACTTGAAACTTTGAATATCAACAACATTTCTGGTATTCTAGAAACTTCGGGTGTTACCGAAATTTCGAGCATTATCCAAACTTTGAATATTAGCTACTGACATTTCGGTTATTGTCGAACCTTGGAGTGTTATTACAAAACTTCGTTCATCTAGTATTGAAAAGTTTTCGAATGTCACAAAATTTTATCAACCATGATTTCTTTTTTTTTTAGGTGGTTTTAGACCCGCCTCTTATGCGCGAGACTAATGGAGGTCACAAACACAAAAACTATACATGCCTGACTGACATTTGAATCAAGGACCCCTAGCTTCGGAGTGCAGCAAGCTAAACCCCCTTTGCTAACGAGGTCAGCAGGAAATCTTAAGTGCCAGTAACAAAGCAGAAATTAATATGTCAGGTATGAAGGGAAATGGTGTTCATTAATGCTTTATATTTTGCCTGTAATTTCAAAGGTTTAGAATTTTTCAATGTCGCCCCATAGGAGAGGGGTTGGACGCTAGATGTTAACATGAATTTCCTAAAAATTGGGTGATTCAGATTCAAACTTTATAGCCGTCGAACCGTCCAGCATCTACTTTGACTCAGTTTTTTTCTGTCCTTTTTAGCCCACCCTATAAGAAGGGACAGGCTAATGTAAAGGCTCGCGCCGTGTGTGTGTGTGTCTGTGCCACCGAAAGGGCACAAGATAGGACGATGCGCTTTTGCACACACTCTAAGTTAGTGCCACAGACAACAGAACTTGCACGGCAAAAGTTGTCGGTCCCACCATTTCATTTCAAGATTGTGACCAAAAGAAAATGGAGGCCAACGGGAAAATGACGAAGTATTCTAAATGGGCGAACCGAATCGAGTGATACTTTATATGATTACTGACCTTAGTCACTACCGGTTATAGGCTTATAATTTCATGGGGCCGGCGGACGCCAAAGAAAATGTTCGAAAACGGCAAAAATGGGGGTTCTTCTGCGACCTCCTCATCGAAGGAGGGATGGATCCGATTACAGCGGTACGTTATCATAGGACTCATAGGCATTTCAAGATGGTGGAATAAAAGAAAATGGCGGCCATAGAAAGGTGTGCTAGAAAGAAAATGCGAACCCTGGCTGAAGAGAGAGATTTGTTTTCACTCACATGCAGCAAGTATTTGGTGGAGAGAGATCTTTGGTAATCTAATGAAATTTAGTTTTGTTACCATCCTATTCATCTTTTTTATTTTAGTTAAAATTTAATTGGATTGTATAACTTTAAACTATTCTAAAACATATAAATAATTTGGTATAAAATCTACCTACTTCACATAGACTATATAATACCATGGGTACACAAAGAAGAAAGAAAAAGGCTAAAATATACTGCTGAAACGTATTAAACGTCAGATACAGAAATGACAGTAAAAGATTATAGTAGTAGTAGTAATAGAAGTAGCAGTAATATTAATAGTGAGAAAACAGTAAAAAATAATAATAGACGTAACATCAACATAAAGAAATACATTTATATTAGAGCGCATATACATTCTTTTTATAGGTCTACAAGCAAAATTGTGCAATTACGAAACTTTTTTTTACATCGTTTTCCATTGGTGTTTTTGCTCCATTACAATAAATGACTGTGAATGGCTTTTATTTACAATTCTTTACCTCTATTCTGTAAAACAATAATGAATGCAATAATTATGTAAACAATAATGGACAATTGCAACATAATAGACAATTTCTAAAACTTCAATTTCCTGTGGATCATCTACACTTCTTTCACTTTTCTCAGATCCAGATTCATTTTTAAATTCATAATATTTCAGCGAATACTTTGATTTCAGATGATTGATCATACCAGAAGTGTTTCCAGATTCTGAAGAAATAGTGGCTTTACAGTTACCAATATTGCACTTAACTTTATCTTTGTCATCGCACGTATTGTAATAATGCCACACAAATGATCTTTTCACTGATGACATTGTCACCACTGTAACTTACGCACATTTTCCAGCACCGTTCCACCTTGAATCAGCAGTATAACATGGTTTCCCACAGAAAATTCTGATTACAACTGAAGTCCATTCTAATCGCAATCGGTTACAAAGTGATTGGGTTTTTGTATCGGAAAAGGAAGAAACATTGATAGGTGTTGGTCTACTCGAATTGAATATGGCGGGTTTTCGGTACCACCACTATAGTTAAATTCAAGTTATCTTCAGCTTTTCGTGTCTTGCCGTGCAAAATTATAGCTGTTAATGAACAACATATCTACATGCCCAGAAAGATGTGGAAGGAATCCAAAAAGTGAAATTGCAAGTGTTTAAATCCTTAAAAATGAAGCGTGGAAACCGTGAAGGAAGTTTGTTTGAAAGGTTGTGGAAGCTGGAGACTTATGACCATGATTGTATGACATTTTTTTTAAAGTGAGAAATATATACTATATTAACATTTGCAAATATTAAAGGACATTGAGCATCGCAAAGGGTTTAGGAAAGACCCGCAGTATATAACAGAACAGAACAGAATTATAGGTATTGTATGCAGGACATTGATAAGATACAGGACATTGATTGATAAGTGCACATGAAACTAACATTACTGCTCCATTTTGAAGTGAGAATCAGGAAAAAATATTGGTGGATCCAACTGGACGTAAATTTGGCCTCACCCAAATATACATTTTAGACCCATGTTGAGATAAATCTACGAGATCGCTGATGCATAGTTATGCATTCTAAATGCACGTTGGTGCACATGACACTAACGTTAGTGCTCCAATGGGAACAAAGAGAGAAGACAAAAACTTTGGGGGTGGCCAACTTGACGTCAAATTGGCTCTCCCATAAACTTTCGTAAAGTTCTCGCGGGTTAAACCATAAGGGTTTGTCAGTGCATCGTTAGTGCCTATTAGTGCTAGCGAACCAACGTTAGTGTTCTAATAGGAAAAGAGAAAGATAAAAAAAATTGGTCGGCCAACTTGACACCAAATTGGCTCCCAATATCTTTCTTTAAAGTTTTCGCCCGTTAAACCCTATGTGTTCGATATTGCATCATTAGTGCACGCTAGTTAGTGTATATCACACTAACATTAGTGCTCCATTCTTAAGCGAACTTAAGAAAAAAAACGGGAAAATTTAAGATCCTATCCGAACCTAAATATATGAAATCGTTAGTGTATAATTAGAGCACGTTAGTTTTTCACTGTTAAGGAAGATTTAGGAAAGAAATTTTGGCTGGGGTCTACAAAGATATTAGACATCCATGCGGACCCAACGTTAGTGTTCCATTTTTAAGCGAGATACAGAAATAATCTGAGGATGGGGACAGCTTTGCACAAATAAATTTTAGATCTATACGGACCAAAACTCTTGTTATGCTTAGAGAATTGTTACTTCACGTGGCTCTAATGTTATATAGAAAGAAATCGTGCTTCAATTTTAAGCGACATATAGAAAGAAATCGTGTTTCGAGGAACTTCGGGTCATGATAGCCCAGTTTACAAAGGAACTTGAAACGTATCCGGACCCAAACACATTAGTTAGTAAGTGCATGTTAGTGTATATGACACTAGCGTCCATACCCAATTCTTGTGTGAAATACAGATAAGAAATATGTATGGAACATTACCCATTTAAATTTTTAACCAACCTTGGCCAGACCTATTGAATTGATTGCGCATAGTTAGTGCATATCACACCTATGTTAGTGCTTCATTCTTATACCAGTTACAATGAATAATCTATGAGTGCAGTTAACTTGAGTTTAAGTTATCCTCACCCACAGAGATTTGACTCATGTGGACCCAAAAATATTTGCTCGTAAGGACATCGTTAGTGCACGGTAGTGCACAATACACTAACGTTAGTACGCACAATTCTTCAGCAAAATATGAAGATAAAATTGTTAATGAGGCCTCACCAATAAAGATATTTTGTCGCCTTCACACCAAATGATATTGGACTTTAGTTCATCATTAGTGCACGTTGATACTTATGACACTAATGTTCGTCCCTGATCGCTCCCACTTGGAGCACTAACGACGAAATTAGTCTCAATGATTAGTGTAGTGTTTGTGCTTCCTAACGATGCACTAACGAACCCACGTGGTTTAACTGCCGAAAGTTTTACGGAAGGTTATGGGGGACCAAATTGACTTCAGGTTGGCCGTCACCACAATTTATATATTCCCCCTTTGTTCCCATTGCAGCACTGACATTAGTGTCATGTGCACTAACTATCGTAATGGGACAGCAAGTAGGTTAATAAGCGAGTGTGACATAAACACAAGAAAGTGTTTATGTCAACACTAACAGAAGACAACAACAAACCTCTGGCGGTGGAATAAAGAAACATTAAGTCACACCTCCAGAGGAAGAAGAAGAAGGCCTTATAAAAAGGACCGATAAACAGAATTGGCATCACAATTAAGTAGTCACTTCTCCCTTCTAAATCCTGAGACCCGGTACGGGGTCTACACCTAGCAGTAAACTACCATAATATCTAAGACCTGGTACGGGGTCTATCAAGGATAGAACACATTAGGAGAAGTGACTTAGTAAAATAGCGACAAAAGAACACAAGTTCGAGACAACTAGTTATACTTATAATTCGGACTTGTGAATACTAATATTGTATATTACTTATAGTGGAACTTGTATTATATTACTTATTGTGGAAACTTTATATCTATATTGGAAACTTTGTAATAAAAGGTGTTGGCCAAACACAAACCTAGTATCATTTATTTGCATTAAGTACAACACAATCCTGCTCTACCTACTATATTATATAACCCAATAAAAAGGATCATAACGCTATGCATTAGCTATCTCGTACATTTAGGTTCGCATGGGTCTAAAATTTCTTTCTGAGTGAGACGAAATTGACCCATATATTTTTTGTAATTATCCCTTACAAATGGAGCATTAATGTTAATGTCATGTGCACTAACGAGCACTGACAATGCACTAACGAACATATATGGATTTATTCGCCTGAGCCTTACGGAGGACTATTAGAATGGTCAATTTGTACGCAGTTTTTTACTTCTCTTTCTGGCCGCATTAGAGCACTAACGTTGGGTATCTAGCACTAACATGCACTAACAAACCCTCATGGTTTAACCGCCGAAAGCTTTACGGAAACTTATGGGGGGGGGCAACGTGACGTCAAATTGGTAATCCACATATGTTTTGCTCCTCATCTGTTCCTATTAGAGCACTAACGATGGGTCTCTAGCACTAACGTGAACTAACAATGCACTAACGACCCAGTATGGTTGGGTAGGGATGGGTCTAATATTTCTCAGTGGGTGCAGCCAACTTGACATCAAGTTGGCCCCACCCACAGTATTTTCGTTATATCTTGCTTAGGAATGGAGTACTAACGTTCGGGAAATATGTAATAACGCGCACTAACGATGCAGTAACGACCCAGTATGGTTGAGCCGGGATAGGTCTAATATTTTTTAGTGGGTGGGAACAACTTGATGTAAAGTTGGCCCCACCCACAGTTTTTTCGTTATATCTCGCTGAGGAATGGAGCACTAATGTTCGGGTCTTATGCACTAACGTGCACCAATGATACACTAAAGACCCATTATGTTGACTAAAGACTAAAGACGTCAACTTGACGGACCTTAGTTTAGCCCAAAGGCAAAGAACAACCGATTTATTAAATCAGAATTGTAAGCTCCACAATAACACCAGACATAACGTCTAACATGCCTGGCACAATTAAACTTTTATGGCTTCGTTACTTTCAAGCATAATTACATATCATTTCTGACATAACCTATACTTGTCTTTTTACTTCAAACATCCAAATATTAAATAGAATTAAATTATATATTCAAACAATTAAAACACTCTCTCCCATTCTCTTAACTAAATAACATGATTGCTTAAATCCTCTATTATAGTAAGTAAATAACATTCAAGCCAAAAACAATAACAATTCGGTTGAACATATACAAAAATTATATTTAGAAATGTTCAGAACAATGCCCATCTTGTTTATAGTAATATTTCAAAATTCTTTTCATTTACTAACAATACATAACTAAATAAAAATTTCAAATTAGTTTCTTTAAATTCAACAATGTCAATAAAAATAAAATTTATCTCTATATCACAAATAAATATTAAATTCAACCCATTCCATATTTTACATCCTACTACCCATATCACATTCCCTCAAACATTGACGAAATCACTCTTTTAAATATTTCGTAAGACGCACCTCAATACCTCTTTTCTGCCCGCCGCATTGATGTAATCGGTCCTGGGTTGGAATCCCAGTCAGAGCACGTATGTTTTTCTCCCCTTCTCCCTCCTCCATCCCTTTTGTCTCTTTTCTGTCATATGTAAACGCAAAGTTCTCCCTTGTGCTTAGCACCATGTCGTGAAGGCAATCAGGGGGTGCGGAGTTAAGGCTCCACACTTTCTTGGTCAGCTGTAGATAAAGGTGGTGTTATCAGCACCACGCTTCGGCCGCCTTTCCCCCTCTCCACCAGGTACCCATTGAATCTGAGGCTGGGTGTGCCCAAAATACGCTCGGCATCATCGCTTTTACATGCCTACGCTCAAAGTAGGAACAAATTCTCGGATTCGGGGGATCCGCTTGTCGTAAGGCAACCAAAAGCAATAGGTATCTGACGAAAGCAAAGGGGAACATTTTACAGCAAGTTCCATCAAAATCGGACAATCAATTCGAAAGTTATCGTCGGATGTCACATACAAACAGACAGACGGATGGACAGACAGGGCGATCTATAATAGGGAGCTTCACACACAAAACTCTCAAGGTTTCTTTCAATGATAATAAAAGTTTAGATATTACACGAAATTTCGACAATCTCAAATACTCGAAGGGTTTCGAGTGCCGGATAATAAATTTTCTAACCCGAAGTTCGATCCTAAGTCTTCAGCCTTATCGAACTTCCTTACCTCTACCTATATCAGAAGCTGTCTCCATCCAGAACTTTAATCTAAACTCTCGAAACCAGATGCAAAATTCTTTTTTTTCTGCCTGCTCTGTTGTTGGCGCAATCGGTAAAGTGACGGTTTGTAGACTAAAGGTGTCCTGGATTCCAATCCCGTTCAGGTGATGCATGTTTTATCTTTCTCTCTCTTTCCTAACAGACCACATACATAAACATTGGTCTTAAAGGCCTGTGGGGTAAAAACTTTTCTTTCACTTCATTCCAAGGGAGGCAACTTTTAAAACGAACACCCTGCATATCCGTAGTACATATTATGTACAACTATGATAACCTCGAATGTATTGTTTCTTTCAAACACTCCGATAATCCCGAACTTTCAAAATATTCAAACGAGTCGATAAATGAGATCATATTGAAATGTTTCAGTATTTGAGGCTTTCAAACAATTCAAGACTCTCGAACAGTTCGAGTGTCTGGAACAGTTCAAGTGCCTCGAACACTTCGAGAGTCTCGAACATTATGAGAGTCTCGAAAGTTCGATAATTCGATAAAATTAAAATTCTTTATCTACGAAACGGTTTTAAAATCTTATTGAATTGTTATCAATTACTCGGTTATCGGAACAGCCCTAGGTGAAACGACACGTCTTGATTTGTAACGACTACGTTCAATGCTACCTTTTACTATAGATACCTTAAAAGAGTAGTGACTCTCAAGGTCACTCTGTGGATGAGGAGATAACGTGACGAGCCATCAACGACGAGTGCGGAAAGTTCCAGCTTCAAATCCCACAGCAGACAGTTAGATAATTTACCGTCGGAAACCTAATACTGTATATCATGATGAAAGAAACGGACAAATACCAATAGACAGCAACCGTGCTCTGTTTGGCCAACTGAACTCGTTCCTTCATCGTCCGCTTCTTGAGTTCAACCCGTTTCTTCTCAACCATTATTCAACGACGAATAAACAGAACAGGTGGACATTTCGGTACATCTACAACATTAAAATTACATTTCTGTACTGGCGTTTAGTCCACGTATTTTCAAAGTATGTGTAGTACTGGGGTTTGGGGGAAACAAGTTAATGGTAGCTCCCTCAGTCATTTTTTTTAAACAGATAGTGTACCGTTTGCACTCGGTTTGCACCCAAGTCAAATTTTAAAAAGGAGAAAGAGATAGAATTGTGGAACTGAACTGGAGTCGTTTTGCACCACAAGATTTAAATTGTTAGAAAAAGGTATTTTTAGTGGGAAGGGGGCAAGTTTATTGGTGAACCGCCTCATTTAATTTTTCAAATAAAATTAATATTTTTTTTGGATTACACTCGTTTTACCTTGCGGAACGATTGTATTTCGATAGCCCTTGGGTTTCCAATTTAGCGCGTTAACAGTTAAGTAGGTTCATAAATAAAACGAAAGGCCGTCTGACTAATGTGATTGATTGAAGTGGTTATTGTTGAAGACATCCAAGTAAATAATTGGTGACGCAGCTTAGATCTTCCGCGCACTAGCATTTTTTAATTGCGAAAAAGAAATATATATATACTTCTATATGACAACGATTTTAAAAATCACCGTGATAAAATAATTAAAACACGGTCTTTTTCGGAGGCGATGAAACTATTGCTTGCATAAATATAACGCATGTGTTTACCTGTTGTACCGGTTAATAATATGGATTTTTTTTTCAAGGGACAGCGTTGGCGTAGAGTTCTTTAGATTTTCTGTTATATGTATACTACTTTCTTGTAGTGATAACAAGCGTGAAACTGAATAAGTCAAATAGTACGTAGGTGTTAAGATCATAGATATTTTGACGCTAAAACTTATTGAAGTTCGTGCCAGAAAAAAACAACATTTGCGGGAAGTGTTACTACATTACTTCATTTTGAAGAAAAGTACTGCTGAAAGTTATCGTATACTACATGAAGTTTACGGTGAACATGCTTCATCTCAAGATACATGTGAACGCTGGTTTAAACGCTTTAAGAGTGGTGATTTCGATGTGAAAGACAAGGAGCGCCCAGGTCAAACGAAAAAAATTGAAAACCATAAATTGCAAGTATAGGAATGTGGGGCAGGATAACGCACTTAAGGTTTGAGGCTTAATATCTAAGAGATGAATAAGGATATTGCAACGATATTTTATGACAGAGTTCCTACATATTTCTAATTTGTAACCTGCAAGTATTATGAAGGTAATGTACAAAACAAAGGAGCAGTGAATGAATACGCAAGTAAGGTGAAAAAAGTCATCTTGCCCCATATACCAGGCAAGATAGCGCAAACCGTGGGGCAGGGTGACGCAATGTAGGTTTATAGTGTGTTATGTCCCATATTTCGAATTTTGTTATGAAGAATTTTATTATTCTAATTTACAAACAGAAAAACTTTGGTTTACATCATAATAAGTTTGGTTGACAGAAAAATTATAATCCCAATGATACATGTAACATTTTTAATCGTAGGTTTTCATATAATATTTCCTACTAATGATATTAAAAAGGAAAAAAAATATTGAACAATAGAAGTACCATCGAATATTTTGCAACCCTGCTAATGATATTGAACAATAAAAAATAAGAAAATAACATCGACATTGTGATCGACCATCCAACGTATTAGCATCTACCATGTACGTCGTATTACCATGTAACATGTACAACTCTAAATGGGAGCTAGTAATCCACTACAAAAAGATACTGCTAACAATATGAAACAAATAAAGTAAACGTAAAAGATAAAGTAATGACTATGATAATGTTACAAATACAATTTGTACGTACGAGATAAACAAAGAAAATGAAATTAGAAACGAATTCCTGAACTGCTCGTCTCAAAAAGTTCTTTCAACTTTAATCCGTGCTTGAGCAAAAGTCACAATAAAAAATTCCCTGTCCTTCATAATTGGAGCAATCTTCATGCCACCATTCACCACATGAATTACACAAAATCCAGTCTTCGTCAGGAGGTTCCTTGTAAATTTCTTCACAAGCAGGGCATGTATATACTCGCCGTTTACCCTTCACAGGGTTGGACTTGCTGTCTCCTTTCACTGTTGGAGCGGATGTTGTAACTCTGTTGACACTAGACACACTAGGACGCGCTCGAATCCCTATCTTCTTCTCCAAGAGTCGCCGTTTTACAGGACTGCTTGTTAAAATTTCTGACTGCAATTTTCCTTTGAGTCCTAACGTTGATTTTCTGGTTGTGGGGTACGGTCGTATTGTTCGTGCAGAAATAGGGATATTGGGTTTCTGCGGCTGTCGTGCGTTTGATATTGTTGGGTTTCCATCCGCAACATTGTGTGAAGCTGTAGGAAGAACCCCAGAGTTCTCTAAGTCAATGTGTTCGTCTAAAATGGAAGGATAGTCATCCGCGACACTGTGCGAAGCTGTAGGAAGAACCCCGGAGTTTCTCTGCACTAAGTTAATGGGTTCGTCTAAAATGGGAGGATTATCATCCGCGACATTGTCTGCATTTGGAGGAAGCGCCACCGTGTTCTCTGTTACAGTTGGAACAAAATCATCATTTGAAAAAGTAGATTCGTTGAGAGGCCATATTCCAGTAGCTTTGAACGCTGTTTGACCTAAGTGCATTGTACAGATTTTCGTGTACGCTTCGGTAAACAGTGCAACTACTCTACCGTCAGTCACACGACGTCCTGAGTTACTTATCATCCAGTTATCGACAACTGAAGCATAGCGTGACTTCAATGGACCAAAAGTACAGACATCTAGAGGTTGAAGTTTGTGGCTTGAGTGAGGTTGTAGGCTTAAAAGTATGATATTGTTCTCTCTACAAAAATCGATAGCTGACAAAGAAATATGAGATGAATGATTGTCAATTATGAGCAGCACTGGATTCTCCTTTGACGCGTGCACGTTGACTTGAAAATGATGTAACCACTTAACAAATATCTCACTGTTAGAATACCCAGATTTACTAACTGCACTCGTGCTGCCAACTGGAGCACCATCCATGAGTTCTTCTTTCATTCAAACACGAGGAAAAACAAACAGCGGGGGAACATACTGTCCACATGCATTTACACAACAAAGAACAGAAATTAACTTTCCTCTTTCGCCTGAAACAATTTTCCCCACATCTTTGAGTCCTTTCGGTGACACCACTTTTGGCAATTTATCTGGAACGGTCTTGATACCAGTTTCATCCATAGTGTAAACCTGTCGCGGTTCAAAACTTTTATCCTGATACAGATTCTTCAAGTTAGAAAAAATGCAGCTACTTGATCTTTCGAGAAACCTTCGGCTCTTGACATGCTTGTTGAGGTAGGGTTCCGTAGAACTAAACCATGTCGTTTTAGAAAAGAGTAAGCCCACTCACGTCCTGCCATCTTGGTAGCTGTATCAAAAGGGTGCGAAAGGTTGTTTACTGCTGCAAGTTAATAAGCAAGTGAGCGAACATCGTGGAATGTAAGTCCATAAAACATTTCGTTCACCTTTCTCCGCAAGCATGTTCTCCATCTCTAGCGAAAACATTGATTTGAATCTTCCCAACGAGGATGGCAAGGTTTCCTGCAAGATATAAACGAAAATATAGAAAGGCGTGAGACTAGGATACGGGCTTTCACACATAGAATATTGTTCAATCTATATATGGAAGAATGTTTGAAATAAGTATTAGCCAAAAACAAAAACGGCATAAAAAAAACGGGAAGAAGTTCAGTAGAATCAGATTTGCAGATGGCATCGCATTGATAGCAGAAAAGGAACAATACCTGCAAGGGGCACTAGCTATATAAAATGAGGAATTGAAGAAAATATGTAATCTGAAGATAAACAAAAATAAGGAAACAGTCATCAAAGTCTCGAAGGAGGTCCAAGCCGAGGTTAAAATATTCTCTATCGGAGAAAGAATTGAAGTAGTAAACTCTTGTAAATATTTGGGTAACACAGTATCCTTGGTTGGGAGAAGTGAAGAAGAAATTGGAAATAGAATAGCACAGGCAAAGCAGGTATTCTACAGAAAGCAAGGACTCCTGACATCGAAGAACATATCGATAGCAGTAAAGAAACGATTCATCAAGAGCTTTGTGTGGAACAAGGAAACGAGGGTGTTAGTGAAAAACGAACAAGCAAAGGAAGGTATAGTGTATTTCGATTTCCGAAAAACAAAGAACT
>JAGDQP010019857.1:23774-34214 GCA_022664845.1 Lepisma saccharinum | reverse complement strand
TCCATTGAAAATTTATGACAGATAACTCAAATTACAAAAGATTTCACTTTATACTTAGGTGATTACAATGCTAATTAAAAAAAAAAGCAATCATAATCGTCTACTTTATGTAATAAAATTCGAAAGACGATGAATTGATGTAATCTAGTGTTATTACTTATATTACAAATATATATGGAACCTATTCTACAACCGTTAAGTTTTTTCTATCTTGATGGTACTATCAAACACGAATTAATAAATACTGGAATTCCTCAAGGATCGGTACTTTCAACGCTATTGTGTAATATCTATAAGATATAAATAATCATTCAATCCCCATTTCAGTATATTTTGTACACAGACGATTTGACGGTTCAGGTTCCGGATAATGAAAGGAAAACTAGGAAAATGAAAGGAATGTTTCTATGAATTAGAAACAATAAAAAATATTTCCCAATGCTTTGCACAAAAACCTAACATTTCTGAAGAAGTCTAATTTAATACTTTCTCATGCCCTCTTAGCAGACACAAAATATTTTTTTTTTAAAGAAGGATAATGAACATTCCCACAGTTCATAAGTTAAAATATCTACGTCTAACACTGGACAGTGGAGTTAAACTAAAAACACACATTAATTCAACAGTAACTAAAGTTAAAAAAGTTTTAAACATCCTAAAATTTTGTGCAACGACAAAATCTAAGTAGGACATCCAGATTCTATGTTTTTCGTTATTTAAAACTACCTTTATTTTTCGAAATACAGAATTTCCTAACAAGTGATGTAACGGAGAATACAATCATTCGATCACGTAAGAATCACACTAGATTAAATATACATCTATTCAAACTTGAAATTCTCATTTCTCCATTATGTGAATGTCAAAAGATGTGCGTCATGTTCTAGTACATTGACCTAAGTATAAAACAAATAGGGAAGCTCTCATGAAATCGTTATATAAACTTAAAGATACCAATAACAATAAGTTTACTACTTACTGAATAATCCTACAAATTATTTATTTGATACATACTTATTTTCAGAAATTAATAATAAAAAAACTCCTTGATCAATAGAGAAACGTAAACACCTCCTTTGGCGACAATAACCATTCTCTGCTTACTGGCTAACTAAATTTTAGAAAGTTGAAATTTTACGAAACTAAAGTGTGATCAATATTAAATCCATTATAGTACCAAACTCTAATCAGCTTTATGTACTAAGAAAAGCAATGTACAACTCCTCAATAACTATATTACTGCAGATACAATAGCACTAATAAAAACACACTGTTGTCAAAAATTATGAACAGCTAAGCAAATTACAGATCTGCGCAATGGTAATTTCATTTGAAGAAATACCACGTATATAAGAAGAAGAAACTACATTGATCATTTTAAGAAGTCTTTAAGTTTGTGAATATTATCGATCTCTACGTAAACGATACTGGGGTGACTATTTAGTGTTGAAAGATAGACGTCAGAGGAAATATTTAAATTCGTTTGTCCACTTCCAGTCTAATCCAATGTAGACCAAACTTTCCGTTCTAACTCAGTTTTATACGCTTCTTATCGCTGTGTGGCCCGTTTTCTGATTTTAGTCTTAATTGCTGAATTATTCATGTAAGAGTATATCGTACTCTGCATAGAATAGAAAATACTTCAAATAATATTTACATTTTTTTTTCAGAATTAAGACATAAATAAAAAACGGGCAACACAACGCTATTAAGTGTAAAAGACTGAGCTAGAACCGAAAATTTGGTTCATACTGGAAGTGGACAAACGAGATTGAGTGTGCTCTCCGCTCCCTGGCTTCATATATTCACAAATTTTTCAAAGGCTGCAGTCAGTCCAGTATCGTTTTTGATAGAGGTCATTGGTGAATATGCATATTCTTTTTTTCACGACCGAAAAATAGACAACTGTAGAGAAACGAGTATAAATCGTGTGTAATATTAATAATAACAACAATAATAATAATTAATCTTCCCTGATTTTCTAACTTAACGTCTGTGAATTGTATAATCAATTTTCCAGTATATATAAAGGAGAAAGAAGAAACTAACCTGACTTTTCTAACCTAAGCTAACCAATGGTCTTTAAGGTTAATGTAAAGCAACAATCTCCAGTAAAAGATGGGAGCATTACCACCGTATATTTGTAATGTATTTTTATCGTTGCACAAATTTTCAATGCTGCTCCTACAAATTCAAGCCTAGAGATTTCAAACTTTCAGTGAATAAAGTTCATAACCAATTCAAGAGTTCGATCAATGCCGATTTTTAATTTTCTTTTTTATTCATTGTTGAAAGAGCTTTGTTATATGTTTTGATATTCACAATACCAATCAAGCGATTTCAACAATAAAGAAAAATGAAAATAAAAAAATCGGCATCGATCGAACTCTTGAATTGGTTACGAACTTTCTTCCCTCAAAGTTAGAACTCCCTAGCCTTGAATTTGTAGAATTAAGATTGAAATTTCGTGCAACGATAAAAAAACATTAGACATATATGGAGGCACTGTTGGCATCTTTTGTTGGAGATCGCTGCTTTACATTAACCTTAACTTCTTGTAAAAATTCAAAATGCGTATATGACTTTTCTAACCTATTTCATTGAAATAGCGCATTTTTTGGAACCAGAAAGGAAGACAAATATAAATTTACTTTAAAAAAAAGTTCAAGTGGCCAGATTTCGAATCAGGGACCTCTAACACACTGTCTGAGGCTTTCTCCTCTTGGACACAAAGGGCAGTTGCTGCCCAAAGCTTTCAGAGTGATATTTATAGGATATCTTTAGCAGTCTATTAGGCTGCACTGTCTACTGTTGTCTATTTTCGGGCCTTGAAAAAAAAATGCTGTGAACATCAAGCTATTAAAATACAATATTACAAACGAATTACCACCACCAAATATACTACAGTAATTTCCTTTACTAATAAAACATGGAGAAGGATTTAATATCAAATTTACAACATATTAAATAACTATAATCACTCAAAGCAGTTATTCGCAATATGATAGAATATTGTATGTAATAATTTCCATAACAAACAATTGGAATGGATCAATTAGAAAATTGTCAAGAAAATTAATCAGACGTGATTTAGGACTGATGAATATTACTACCAATCTATTTATTTATTTCGAGGCAAAACACTATCTTTTACGATTTAAGCATAAACGTATCACAGTAAACTCAATACTAAAATACGAATCAGAATATATATAAAGAACAAACACAAATTAAACATCCTAGAACATCATAATATAAATGAGGGAAGAAACACTTTGAAACAAGAAAATTAATAAAGACAAACATTTGGCATCGATTGCATACAGCATATAATGAAGAAATATCACAAATAATCTCAACAAGAAGCAATCCCATGTTCATACTCCTTTCACAGCTAATCCACAAATTCAGATCTCCGTACCAGTTTTTCACAACATGCAAGAATATTAAGGAAAATGGGGAAGGTATAACCATTTTTCGGATGCGTTAAAACAAGATAAGGAGTAGAAACGCCCATCTACGATTCTACTAATAGATACAACCAACAAAATGCGAAACAATTTTTACAGCAGAAATTTACAGAGTATACCTCGCAATTAAATATAGATTCATTTTACGATAAAACAAAATAATAATACTTACAGATTCACAATCTATTTTTAAAGCACTATATTCCACAGTTCAAAAATTCAAAATTGATCCATTTACTATAAACACATTATATTCACATTTTACATAGTAACAGAAATAACTTATGTAAGATCGCAACAATATTCAAAATCAAATAATATAGCGAAGAGACTCGCAAGTAATGGGATACTGTTCCCTAACGTAACTAACATAAACATACATTGGACAGACATGTTAACCAAAATTAAAAAAGAAAATAATTGTTAGGTCCCAGATAGAACTCAAATAAATGATGGTTTACGAAACATAAAAATACAAGTAGACAAGCAATTACCTTATTAATAATGTGGAGATCACAACATGTAACTACCAAAGCACATCTCCATAAATTAAATATTACGGATAATCAACTTGTGACTGTTCAAGTAACCAAATAGACTATTCCAATGACATATTTCAAGTTTCCAAATATATTAATGGCAGAAACCAATTATTAATCACTTTACGCAAACTTTTCTATTCTTTACCTTCATCAGTACATTTTTATCATAAATAAACCTCGTATAAAAATAGGACACAGTCTACTTAATTACCTAGGCAAAAATAAAATACGGTACTTGTTTTGTCCCTTACCTGTACGAACAAACAAACAAAAAAGAAAAGAAAAAGAAACCATACATGCATCCGAGTTTTTATAACATCTACTAAGTCATTTATTTTAAAACATATATCAACTTTTAAATCACGTTTCCTTTCCGCAACAAGTATGAATAACAGTAAATCTACTGTAAAACCCACTTTCAAATAACTGTAAAACTACTGTCAAATTGTAAAAGCTACAACCATATAATCGTAAATTGAATCATGTAAATAAAATAGCTAAAGGTCTAGAAAATTTGGGGAATTTTCAATCAAAAATTAATTACAAAATTCGAGAATAACACGTTTATAAAATCCCAAGTAGAAAGGTACAAATCACAAGAAGGAATAATTTTAGTCAAAGCAGTAGAAACACAAATCACATACCGAATCTACCACGAATTCTGGAATAAAAAGCTAGAAAAGTAAGGAAATTCCGTATTACAAAACATAACCTAGCGCAAGGAAGTCAAATAATAAAATTAGCTCCAGCTTGCAATAAATAGATAAAAAGAAACATATAGTTTTTAATACTACATGGACTAGAAAAGAAAAGAAACTTCATAAAATACTGTAAGTAACAATCAGTGTTACAAATTCTTCAGAAATCTTACAGGAACATGCACGGAAATCACCTACTAACATATGACGTAGTAGAAATGATAACCTTAAATCGAAAAATGGGGAAGACAAGGAAATTAACACACACAGGATCTCACAACAATGTGGTAGATCTGAGAGATATAGCGGATATGGCAAACAAAGCAGAAACCTACAAAAAAATAGCTCATACTAAACAGTTCTATGTGGACGTTTTTTCAAAAATAAATAAGAAAATAAATGACTCATGGAAACAATTCACGAAATAAAAAAATTCCAGTTCAACATTTAAGCTCTTCTTTGATCCCAAATTAAACAAATCATAGTTCGTGGGAAAACATCCCAAGGAAAATTATAATTACCATCAACAGAGATAGATCAGGTTACATTAGGTTAAATAAGCACATGCACAAAATAAAACTAGTTCCCTCACCAATCTACGAATGTGGACAAGCGGACCAAGAATCCCTTCTCCTCCTAGACCACTGCTTACGATATATCTATATAAAAACTGGAGAAAAATTACTAAAGATTCTTAACAGGAGTAAACTCCCAAAACCGATTCCACTGGAACAATTAATAGCGAAGCCAACTATTCAAATCGCGTATATCATTCAAAATTTATGTAATAGCATCGGTAAACAATTATAAAAAAATAAAATAAAACCAAACGAAAACAAATCGAATCACATATTTAAAAAAGCACTGAAGTTATCAAAAAAGGAAGAAATCAAAGAGCACAACAACTCCAGAAAAATGTAAAGAAGAGGGGAAATAAACGACCAAAAATAACAGACAGCATCAGAAACAGAACAAATTAGACATTCAAAAGCAGGAACCCAACAAGAATCGGCCAGGCGCAAAAATAGTGGGAGTACACAAAACACAGGGAAAAAAAGAGACGCTAAAGACAAGTAAATGAGAGATGGAAGAAGAAAACAGCGATACAGATATCGCAAAAACTATTAAGGTTACCTGCGAGAAAACAATAAACGAATGAGTCAACGCAGCGAGATGCTCTGTGAGCAAGATTTTATAGAACTAACAGGTTGTCAGGATTCAGGTTTTGCAGCTTTGGTCTATAATCTAATTCTAATAACTTGGTTTCAATGACGTCACGCCAGAGCAGACAACCTATAGTTAGTTCTATAAACCTTTGCTCATAGAGCAGCTCACTGCGTTCAATGTACCCAAAGTTAAAGTATGCAAATTTGTAAACAATTATTTTTTTACTACGAGCGTTGAGAACTATCACAATATGTTATGCAGTGACTTTTTTCTCTCTCTCTCTCTTTCATATTTTCTCAATTAAATAAGTAATCAAGTAATTAACCAGTTGTACTGACTACAGATACATGTTGCAGCAAACAATTGACATGTATATATAATAGAAGAAATATATCTATGTAATATGCTTATAATATAAAATATAAATTAAAAATCACAAATGTTATCATATGACATCAAGATGTAGTTATACTCGTATATCTACAAAAAGTAAATATCATTCACGAACATATATATATACTACGAAAATGTAATGTAAACTGAGTGCCAAATGTCATTAATTCGAATGTGGAATATATATATGGCAAATGTCAATCTAAATGACATATTTGTAAATCTCTAGTTGCAGTCATATAACTATGGACGAAAATACAGAACAAAAAGAGATTACTATATCTTCAAATATTCATGGTCTATTCTCTTACAATATTTTTCTCCTCTATAATTCTTCTTTAGTAAAGACTCCATAAGTGTTTGAAATATAACAAGTCATAGTGATCCTTATTGTGAACATGTCCGATGGCGAAAGTGTTAATTTTAATGAAAGTGCTATAAATATCAAGTGATATGTCAATCAATGTTATCTTAAAGAAAACTGTGTAATTATAATCATCTAGAAGAAGTAGATTACAGCAAACATGGAAAATTACTAATAAATTAATAATGCAAAAGTGAACGATATACATAAATATTATGATGCTTCATAATAAGGAAAACATCAAGAACCTAATGAAATCGCAATGGATAGGCACCTGTAGCCACTTCCGCGATTGAACGATCGAACGAACGAAATGGTTTCGAGCATTATTCTTCTTTATCTATGGTTTCGAGTCATTCAAGTGATCAACAAATAAATGGTACCGAGTTTGCCTTTCCTATGATTATTTTGCTAGAGTTTACACAATTTTCATGTTAATCATGTTACAAGTTGAGATAAAAATCAGTGCTTATTTCGCATGCAAAGTGTTTCTTAATTTTGTTTTATGGTGAGAGAGAGAGAAAATTTTACAACTGATTTTGTGTAACTTCAAGCTTCCAAAAGACAAGTTAGTTGATAACGAATCTCTACATAAAGTATATATTAATTTCAACAAACTACAACTACAAAATTAATAAACTTGAGTGACATTAATAGTTTCATTAAGTACCCACTAAGTGTGAAGAAGTGCACCGTATCTCTCAGTAGAACTGTACTAGTATCTGAAACTATGTTTATTGAACTGTTAATTTTTCTCGTGGCAACGTTATTCCATGGAATGATTCTAACTTTACCTTTATTGGTAACACGGAGCCTTTGTCCCAATTACCTCTACGATAGTAACATCTCAGCACATGCTGATTCTATCGATACTGTTGCATAACCTACAACAAGTATTGTTTCTGGTAGTTAGTCCTCACCAAACTCACACTCCATTTGACCAGTGAAACATGAGTGTGGAAACTGTTATTCCATCGTTTCTTCCCAGTTTGGATTAGTATTTTACCAGTATTCCAGTGATATTTTTTGATACCACATGTTATTCCTAGAAGTGCAGGTCAGGTATACACTCGACAAAAACCCATAAATTTCAGAAGGATGATTGTGAAAGTGTTAGAAGGTCTATTTTATACGATTGTGTGTGCTGGATGTTAGTAAAGAATTTTTGTGCAAAACATATTTCTCGCGAAATCAATGGGTAATTCAGGGAAACTAACTGAACAAGGGAAACTAAACATATGGAGACTAACTGAACAATAAAGTTTAATATAATTGTTAACGTTTTTGTAGTATGAAACGGGCGCTCTTTTCGGAACCGAACAGTCGCTTGAACTAACCTAACAGTATCTCTTTTAGTAAATAATCTGGGATGCTTTTTGGATACTCCTCCGGACAAGAAATCATCATGTTCAGTATATTATTTAGGATCTGTTTTCTAAGGACTAGATACGTTAAGCCAAATTAAAGATTAATTAAACTAACCAATATAAGCTACGCTAACCCAATCTAACCCTACGCTAACCTAACCTTGACTGTTTTGAACGATCCGGGGAAGTATCTAAAGTAGAGCCATAATCGAAATCACTATAACGTATTATTACAGTGAATTGATTCGTTAATCTAGGAGAGAACTGGTTCAGAGGAAGAACGACATGTGGAAACCAAAGTATTACCACAGAGAAACATATAATACAGATAAGTAGCCTCAATTCATAAACATCTACGTATTTCTTTGACTTCCAGGAAGTTTCTTACTTCACCACTAGATGTCTTTGACCTTACATCTTATTTTCCTAAACGCCAGATAAATGCAAGCCTACGATTGGTTCGTATTACCATATTTCTGCTAACACGAAATGCTGAACTACTCCGAGAATCTTAGTTTACCAGAATCTTTAATAAAATAAGACAATGAGTACAGAGACATTTAGCGATGAGGGAAGAAAGTTTCTTTTTTTCGAAGTGAGGATGAAACAGGTGGACATTTAAGAATGCAGGTTAATTCTCTATGTACTGTTTTCTGTGGTAATACAGATGATTGTGCATTGATATGGACACTTCAATTTTAATTATTCTATTTCGAAACCTATCATCATCATCCTGCATAAAGTCACAATAGTAAGGCGAAAGAAAGATCATGTATACTCAGATTAAAAGAAAATGGACACTGGATGAAGCCTTCAAAGTTCATTCCCCCCCCCCCTAAATTTGGCAACGCCTAACTAATGTAGTTGTTGCAAACACAACATATAAAACGTTAATTCAAAATCTAGATAGAATGTTACATTGTTATTGTAATATAAGGGCAACATGTTGGACTGAGAAAATGCACTCATTGGCCATTTTCTGTTAATCTGAGTATACTTAATTAGAAGAAACCCAAGAGAAATACACAGAAACGAAAGGTAGATTGGAATATTTTGTTTCCGCAGTCAGATATTAATTCGGCCAAAAATAAACCAAACTTTCACCGGAACTTTTATTACAGGGGAAATACAACTTTTTACACATCACCTTTAAAGTAATGACCTTGGGCGGTGATACTTTTTCCAGCTTTCATACCATCTGTCAAAACAGTCCTACAGGCCATTTTTGGTCACCTCTTTCACAGTGCCCGTCGCATACGTCTTGACATCTTCGACTAAAGTAACCAATTGTTTGACTTCAAAAACGGGTAGTAATCGTCTTGAGAAAGATCTGAAGAATATGGAGGCTGACAACGGAAAAGTATATTGTGCTTTGTGAGGTATTGGTTCATTTTGAATGTCCTGGATGTGGATTATCTTCCACGCGGCCATTTGTAAATCGCCTGTGACATTCATAATTTGGTTCCACGACATTGCTTCCTCCTCGTAAGCTTGACATAGCAGAGTACATGGCTCAGTAAATGTCTAATCCAGTATAATTGAAAATCTTTATGTTCAGTCGTTGCTCTTGAAGCAACCTCTAACCACTTCAACAATACTCGTAGAAACTCACCGGACTGTCTTAACCTTGTCACTTACACTAATTAACTGTCTGCTATACTACTCATAGCAGCAGATCATCGCTCTACGAACCGCAGCTCAGTTGTTCCACATACAACGACGTGGCACCCAAAGTTCGGTTTATTTCTGACGGTACTAGTATTCAGGAATCAATATGAATTTAGATAAGATAAAATGAATTGTATGGGCGGTAACAGCACTATGGCTTACGCCCTTCCCGATATTTTTGTCACGTCTAAGGGAAGCCCCCTTATCTTTGTGACGTCTAAAAATAGCTGTTAACTAAAATTATAAAATCATATAAAAGCTGAAGATGTAAACTGTCTTCAGAAAAATAAAATTATGGTAAAAACTAAAGATGTATAGAGTCTTTAGCATAAAAGGTAAAAACGTGAAGGCTGTAAACGGGCCTTCACAAAAATAAAATAATACTACATAAAACTTAACAGCTAACCAACACAATCATCTCAGATAGACGGAGATAAACCTGTCTCATGAACAAACATAAAAACTCTCCGCAACATACTTGGTTCATCCCCTAACAATGACGCCATGATCAATATGAATTATTGGTACTTAATTTAAGGATGTAAAATACCATGCCACCTATATACAAGGTCAATTTTAACAAGGAATGAATTGATATTTTGATATGTAACCAATTAAATTTTGGCGAAAACAACAAGTTGTTTCGTTATAATACAATTTAATGCCTTGTTTACAATACTAACATCTTACCATGGTTAACGTTAAGCGAGATCATTTTAGTAATGGAAATGCAGGTTATCCTTCACGGGGGTTTCAAATTTAACCAGCGTC